>PNEQ01006372.1:0-16046 GCA_003012365.1 Medauroidea extradentata
GTAAACGTATGTCAGTGCAGTATGTGATATGCTTCAACAACTGCATAACAGGTTGTAATTGTCTGTGAGCGTGGTACACATCCCTATCTTAGCGGATGTGACGCTTATTGCCTACTTACCAGGCACAGAACAGTTGTGTGCATTTTACTCGTAAACGGTGCAATGTAGGCATTTGCAACAAGAGGACATGTTTTGTCCTACGGAGTGCTTCGTGCAGTAGACTACATTTCATGTTCCACAACAACACGCAAACATTCATTTATGCGAATTTAAGAAAGCAACCCCTATTAATTTCATGAACGGGGGTGGTTTGAAGGCTGTACTTTTTTGACGTTACCGATCGCACTCATTCGTACCATCACCCAAATTTTCGTTATTTTACTCTTAACCGTTTGAGATATTTTGACAAAATACCGTTTTCAAACCCGATTTTCGAAGGCTTAATACGCCCTTAATATTCACTTTTCGGTAAAGTGTCCACTACAATGTCTACTTCATTTTTCATGAGGAATCACCTCCCGGAGTTTGGGCAAAGAGTTTCCGAACCTCCTGTATATTAAACATAATGTTCATTGTAAATAACGCAAAATATGATAGAATTGTCGTACAGAGTCAGTTGACATTTCATTCTAATCAGAATTATGTGTTTAATCTTATTCAATCGTAATAATTTGTTTAATTTCATTTATTTTTAATTAAGTTTTGTATACTGGCCAGAGGCGAAGGGTTGGAGAGGAGTATTTTGAATTGTGTCACAGCTATTTAACCCTTCACGCCGACGGAAAGAGAAAGCTGGAAATGTAGGACGAAGGCTAGCCCACAGCCTTGAATTTGTGTGGGAACCAAGGCTAAAGGGGTGAGAAGTAGGCCAGCTCAGGGGCGTGGCTTCACTTACCCCCTGCAGTAAAATTAAATTTTAACTTTATTATTAGTTAGCATAGAGAGTTGAAATTTTGTATTTAAGTTGATGTGTATATTAATGTCAAGCTGTATGAATTTTGAAAAGATATATTAAACCGGTGCGGAGGAAAGACCATGTTTGGTTATGTCAGTCTTCCACAGAGCTTGTGATTGGCTAGGAGTATAAGGGGGGAGTTTTTAAGGGAAAGTGCCGCGAGTGCGTCGGTTAGGTTTGTTTCAGGGACTCGTGCCGCGGTCACCACGAAAGGTGGTTGTGTCCCGAGCTGCGGGAATTCGCGGGGGTCCGCGTATGTGATAGGACTTCGGCGTAAACACCACGAGAAGTGATTGTGTACCTTGCCGCGGATATTCGCATGTTATATTTGTGAGACTCGCTGTTCGGACACCACGAGAGGTGGTTGTGTCCGGAGCCGCGGGAATTCTTGCCAAGGACCCCACGAGAGGTGGTTGTGTCCCTAGCGCGGGTATAAGCGTCGTCCACGGATTATTTGTGGAGACTATAGTTGTGGCCGTCACGAGAGGTGGACGGGCCCTAGGTTCGCGAGAATCCGCCTTTAAGATTTGCAGTGTTTTTGGACGTCACCAAGGTTGCACGCTCGTGGGACTGACTATAGCTAAATACGGGGTTCCGAAGTATTCAGAAAAGAAATTCATGCTTATTATTTCGCTACTATTAACACCAACTGGAACAGTGATCAAAATTAATGTGTATATTTTCTCTGCAAATAAACCGATGAAGGTTATATAGTTCATGAAAAAAAAAGTCATCTGTAGTACTTAAGAAACAACACTGAAAAAATAATTTTTAGTATTCAGACAGCAATACAATATTGTAGAAAACACAAAATAATATTTTTGTGACCACATTAATTTAGTGGTGACAACAAAATGTTTTGCTGATGGTCACATAAAATATTTGCCTGATTAAATATTTTGTATCTACAGAAAGAGTATACCGTTTGTATAAATTTCAAAAATTGGAAATTAGAATGTGACCCTTGTAGTGTTTTATCGACATGTGTGATGATGGTAAACATAAATACAGTTATTTTAGCTGCAAAATTTCTTGAGGAAAAAATCTATGCGGCAAAACGAACGCATAAATATGATATATCATACATACACTATTAAGAGAAATTACTTTCAACAGAGGGTACATTACCTAAAAAGAATATTATTTTATAATCCTCCCGACCAGTTCTAGAATAAATTAGTTTTTCAGGTATATTGAAGTTTATGGCAGAAAAAATGACCCAGTACTTTCCAGTATGGCGTACGTGGATGGGACCAAACCCAGAAGTGAACATAATGAAAGCTGAACACATTGAGGTAAGCTGCACCACTCTTTTTAATACAATATCATTCAATTTCTAACACAAAGTACATACTTTGCTCTATTCTTCTAGTATGCAAAAAAAAAAGGCTTAGGGATACAACATTTACGACAATGGAGCCAAACTTTACAAATGTAAGAGCCAGTTACATTTTGATTACACGTGGTTCGTATTTTTCGTACGGTCAATATCGCGTAATGACAGTAATATTTTTATCCCACCGCAGGACACAATGTGTCCTAACATATTTAGCTTTATTTAAGTGTTGCGTACAAGTTTTCATCATTTTTCGTATAAGGTTTATTAGCGCCATTGTTACCTTTACCTTACAATATTACTGCACTCTTAAACCCATTAATAACTTTCAAAACTCACATTAGAGTATTACAAATAAATATTAACACTTTCCTAGAAGTAGCGTAATTCTGTTAAGGCTATAGATACAATTTGTGGAATGAAATGTTGTTTTCACTTGTACAGTAACAATTGCATCATTCAAAAATATTAATCGTTAGCTAGAATACAATTGAAAAAAAAATTAACAAAAAATAACACAGCCAAGGTTAACAAACGTGTAACGAAATAGCGTAAGTGTACATTTAATTTAATTGAAATTTCTTAAAAGCTTGGCTGGCACCTCCTCCAAAAATAGCGATAATTCATTTTACTAACGTAATAAATTGATTGTAGTACAAGAAGTCTAAAAATAACGTAATTATTTTTTACTCTTAATTGCTTTTTTTTTTTCAGAGTAAATTTTTTTGATGTCTGTTATTTTTTATATATTTTTTTTATTTCTTGATTTTTTACGGAGTTCCGGTGCCTACCTTCCACATTCGTGCTGTTTGTCGATAAGGAGTTACATTGTTCCTTCGCATTTTAAGTCAGTCCAGAACGTCATTGACCATAGTTAGGTACCCACCTAGTCTTGGTTTGTCATAAACATACCAATATCTTAATCACTATACATTTCGTAACCTATTTTTCCCGATGGAGTCGGTCCCCGGATTTTCGCATATGGGAATCGTGCCGGACGATGCCGCTGGTCGGCGGGTTTTCTTGTGGATCCCCCGTTTCCCCCGCCCTTTTATTCCGGCGCCGCTCCATACTCACCTCATGCCACCCCTCACCTGCGATAAAGATCTCGATGTTAAACGCTGACCAAAATCTCTCTAACTCACTCCTATTCGATTTTGAGGAGTTCCCTGGTGTATCTTCGAAATCCAAATCCAATGCCAGTAAGATTAAAATGAGCTACTTGTAAATATCCCCTTTCCAACAAAAAAAAAATTCCAAATCTGTTTATAAATGACGGAGTTTTGAGGTTACAAACATAAAAAAAAAAAAATACAACCGACATGATAACATCATCCTTTTTTCTTAAATCGGTTAAAATGGTTTATTATTTCCACCCGGGTTTAAGCCAATTGCCAACATTAACTTAACTTGATTAGTTTATAAATAAACTACCAGCTTCAAACCAATATTGATTAATATTTCTTATTTTTTAAGTCTCTCTATTGTAAATTTCCCAGCAATACATATTTTCGTTTATACACTGATTGGTGCGCAAATATATTATGTTTTACAAATTTGGCTCTGAGTTTCTTTTCAAATATTGTATAAAAACTTTAGGAAGTACTAGACATAACAACAATTTATAGCTCATTCTTACATTGTTAAATATTCACTGCCTTCGTTATTTTTTTACTTGTGGCGGAAGATGATTTATTATCCTACTCAACGGCCACAGCTGAATTAAACACACTTTAACAATGTACAATTATGGTGAAAAGTTCGCATGTCAGTCATTTTAGGCCACAAAACTCTCATTTCTGCAATATTACTGTCAATTTTCCATGAAGTATTTTTTTTTTTTTAATTTTTAACCAGCCGGCATACAGGCTGGATAATTTTAGGTGCTATATTATCGACAACTTCAGCCTTGCATGAACAAACTTGTCATAAATAATATATAAATCTAATGTATATATAATACTCTGTGTAAAGTGTGAAATAATGTTATTCATTTTCAGAAAATTCTCAGTAGTACGAAGCACCTGGAGAAGGGTCAAGTATATAGTTTTCTATATCCTTGGCTGGGAACAGGGCTGCTTACTAGTACAGGTAACTTACTACTAAGGCATAATACATCAACTATAACAATAGCTCGAGTGGTCCTGGGTTCGAATCCTGGCTTGGTTACAGAGGTTGTGTTGTCTTTTGACCTTTTTTTACCCTCATCGGCTCTTAAAGGGGGCGCTTGACAGAACATTTGTATTGTTTAAAAGTTTTTATATTTTACGACAGATGGCTTGTTTTGTAAACATCTGACTATTTTTTACTGAAATGAAAATTTTTTATTTCTCATAGTTTTCTCAAAATGATATGTCGAAGTCCAAATTTGCTTAAAACTAATTTATGCTTATAAGAAAAACCAACTGACTTACTGAACTGAAAAAAATTCGCACTGAATAAAGACGCTGTAGGCTACAAGTTCTCCTATATAAAAACAAAAAAAAATAAAATATATTTTGCGGTTTTAAACATTTTTTAAATTTTTAAATTTTATGTATAAACTTAATCATTTTTCAAATCCAAAAATATTTTATAATTTTTGTATTTGTATAGGAGACATTGTAGATTACAAGCTCGTTATTTAGTGCAAATTTTTTCAGTCCGGTATGTCAACTGGTTTTCCTTTGAATCATAAAACCGTTTTATACAAATTTTGACTTTGACATGCCATTATAAGAAAACTACGAAAACTAAAACATTTTCATTTCAGTAAAAATTATTCATTATATATGTCTACAAAGCAAAGCATATTTCACCCAAATATAAAAATGTTTAAAACCGTTAAAATTTTCTGTCAAGCGCCCCGTAAAACTCTCTCGCCTCACCTCTAATAATAACTGTTTCTTTTAATCCTCATCGTATCTGATCCTTTGGATCTAGAAGCACAAATAAAAACAGATTAACTAGCGTTCTGAAGACTGGAGAAGAGAAGGCGATACCGATAAGGAGTGGCCGACATGTTTTGACCTTAAATGTAAGTTCATACAAGAAGTACAATCAAATTCCACCAAGCGGAATTACAAGGCTGACATTTCTGGGAAAAAAAAAGGGTGGAATCACATAGGTGCAACAGAACGGCACGACAAAAGCGATGCGACACTAAAACTTCTCTTAATTGCGAACACTAATTTTGCTGCCGCGTGACGAGTACTAAATAAATATTATATGTAAATTGCCACTACGTATTTTACCTATAGTGAAACAGCCACATATGTTTACAGTATTTCAGTTTTTTCCCTTTATTTGTAATATATTTTAAATATGCACTGGCATTCCGAAATATCAACTATGGAAATAAAGGGACAGTTACAAGCTTCCTTAAAAAGGTTAGGATTTGTTTATGATAACTAACGAAAATCTCTCACACAGTAAATAAGGGCAATTCAAATACCATCTCGTCAGTTTCAACAACATTTGGGCGAATAACTCCGACTCGAATAAATCGATGTAATTCTATTTCATTTCTGCCGAGTTGACGTCACAGATACCTCTGTACCACGGTCGTAGAAGAACAGGTCTGGACACTCGCCTGGAAACTTGACCCCCTTGTTGTTTGGCTGCAGTTCACCAAGTTACCGATAATGCTATACATTTTTGGCGCTGTAATCCGGGCGGTCGGGCTCAAACTCCGCCCACTTCCCTCCCACTAAGATAAACAATTTATCAAAATGTATTTTTTTTTTAGCAATTTATGAAAATTTTCCTTTGCTCACAATTTTAAATCATGGCTCCAGAAATCTGTATTCACCTTATAATGTTAACAATGGAAAAAAGTGGGCGAAGTTTTAGTCCGACCGCCCGGATTACAGCGCCAGAAAGTATAACAGTCTCGGTAACTTGACGAACTTAAGCTAAACAACAAGGGGATCATGCAAAATACATTGGTAGATAGGCGCAGGTCCAGACCTGTTCTTCTACGACCGTGCTCTGTACTGATTGGCAGACATCTTGTTTTTCATGTCGCGGTGGTCGTGTCGTGTCTGTCGCGCATATATGATTTCACCAAGAGATGGAATTGCCACTTGAGAAGATAACAAATCGCAGGTATAGTAAGGACAGTAAAATAAAAGCCAGGCATACCACGGTGCTGAATAGAACAAAACCAAAAGTTAGAACAGCTCTTACAGAAGTTTGACAAACTGCAATATTGTTGTTTTTAATTCCAGACAACTGAGAAACTCCAATCCTCGCTCTGCGTTTTGCACTGATTTCGATTTATCAGTTTCTCATTTACTGAACCCTGTTGGTCTGGTCCCAGTAAATATAACACCAAAATAAGAACTTTTTCAAAGATTTCTGATACACTTTTTTTTTTAGCAAGTATATCAGTGCTGAAAAAAATTCCACCAACCAATTAAGTCTACAAATTGTTAATACTTTAGCCCATTCTTAGTTAAATGCTTAATATGAGATTAGCATGAAAAATGCGTGGGTGGAGAATACAAAAGTGCTTCGAGAATCCAACTGGTTAGTGGTAATGTCCGCTCAGTTTCCCATTTGCGAAATTCGGGAATGATTCCATTGTGAAATGAACTCGGATCACCTCTCATTTCTAATATATTCGTTTCATTCCCTTTGTTGTTCCTTTGTAAGAAACTACCTCAAGTAAGTTAGTTTAATACTGTATGTGCTCTTATGGTTAATCATTGAATAAGTTCACAAATTATTATAGTAAAGAAAATTGATTGAAGTGTTAGTAGACACATACAAATATAAAAAAAAAGTATAACGCTGTTAAACTGAAGTATGCATCCTGAAACAGATCCTGTTTTGTGTTTCGCATCCTTTTTTTTTAATAAACAAAATCACACGTTGTTATAACTTTACACATTTTATGCTATACTTTATCTTAGATCATGAACACTGGCGACTTAATATCCCGGTGCAGAAAATCTTTATTTTAGTATAAATTTTTTTCCAGTTACCTGTTTAGAGTTCTAATAGGAGTGTTATATCAATATTCTACTCTCTTTTAGCATATGAACTTGTCTGGGACCAGTTACGATAGTGCAATAAATATTCTGCTACGAGTGTTATTTGTGTGTATCATTTTGTACACGTAAACTTTCTCTTTGAAAATTAACTGATAGCGTAATTTCTGTTTCGAGGGATGAAATGGCACACGCACAGAAAGATGATCACTCCAACATTCCACTTCAAGATCCTCGAAACTTTCATTGAAGTGTTCTCTGAGAAGAGCGAGATACTGGTTGACAAACTGCAGAAGAGATCAGACGGCAAGACTTTCAACATATTCCCATATATCACCCGATGTGCGCTGGACATCATCTGTGGTGAGGCAATAGTCATTCACTTATGAATTGTGTAGGTATTAATGTTTCCAAGAAGCTATTCGATTTCAGTCAATATTCTCGATGTCAAATACTACAATTACTGTCATAAAATTAAGTACAGCCTTTTTTTCCTTCTGTGTTTGGTATAACTTTTCGTGTATAAGTATGTGGTTATAAGGCTGAAGAAAGCAGCAACATATTTCTATTTACGTGTGTTTTTATTCCCTAAAATTGTTTTCCAACCAAATAAACGTTCAGCTACAAACATAGAAATACTTAATTTTTAGACACTGGGTACCGTATAAGTTATTAATGGGGCTTGAGAATATAGAATAATAATGGTTTACTGTTCTTGTAAAATAATCGCTGTAATCGTGGTTAAGGCTTTAAAGTGCAGGATGACGCTGGCAAGTTCCTTTTTTCATAGTGAGCGTATTATTTACATTCAAATTAACTGATTACGTAAGTTGAAAGAATGCGTAAAACACAACTAACTAACAAATACGTTATTTATTACTAATAAAAATTATTTTTAATAAAATCGAAGTTAAATATTTTGCCAAGTATTTATGAGAATATTTGTGTTATTCTGGAATGAAATTTAAAATTAATTTTGACATTTAACTTAGTAATGTAATTTTTAGTTTTATTCAAAATGACAATCAAATTAAATAACATTAGTTTTAAAAAGTCCGAATTTTATCAACTAGATTTTGGACTGAAATCTTGACAATGTATTTACATCTATTGTTGGATACTTCGTCAAGTTCCTTGTATAATTTTGTTCAGAATTTATGGAGATTAGCAAAGTGCACAAGTCTGGAAAGGTTATAACACTAGGAACCCAACAATTAATGTTTACATTTACGTACATGACTTTGTGAAATTTCAAAGTGGTCGTCGTGAAATCTCATCACTGAAAAGGTACAGAATAGACATTTAAAATAAACTCCCAGTAATATTCTTCCAATTTATGAGCAAGTACTTAAACTTATCGACAAAAGGTTAATGCTGTAAGAAGTTTACCTAATAATGTTCTTTCAAAGATGTTCCTGTAGTTGATAAGTTTGTCTTATTTTCAGCAGTTAAGTTAAATATTATCAACTGCTATTGCTTTCTCAACAATATAAATTAATAAAAAATAAGGATATTTTTACATCGTTATAATTGTTTCCTTTGCAATAACATTTGTACATTCACTTCTTTATTTGTTTTATCGCTATCTATAATACAAATTTTGAATACTTGAAGATTATTACATACGTTACTATCATTTAAAATTGAATTTCTATACAAAATTGAAACTGAGAATTAAAGAAAGCCTTTATTTATATACACCCATCATATTGAAATCTCTAGATGGCTTCTGTACAGTCATATACATCAATTTCCACATTCCTCAGCTAAACAAGCTTTCCAAAAATAAGCCATTTTTTCTAATCTTCATAAATTCTTAACGAAAAAATATATTTGGCATAAGAAACCTGACTGAATTGTTAAACTCTGCGCTATCTAAGGACGAGGGTCATTACTTAATGTTCAATCGTTTTGAAACTTAATTGTTTACTTAATCCAAATAAAAAAAAGAACCTCTTTATCACACCTTCTCCTCATATTATCAACAACAATTTAGAGACAATCTTACAGTATAACATCATACATCGCGATTAAAAGAACAAAATTTCGTTGTCCTAAGTCTTTCTTTCGTCAGAAAAAAACTCTGTTCCTACAAAATGTTTGCCCACAAATTTTGCAAAAAAAAAAAAAAAATGTTAGATGGGATTGCTAACCTGCTATTGATTTCTATACAGCTTTTTAAAAACTTGCGGGCTGCAGTAAATTTGTTAAGCGTCAAATGTATACACTAATTACTCTCTTGAGTAAGAGACAAGTCATTTAGATTAATAAATCATATCCTGTTTAGTAACAAATACTATTATTTTAATAAAATGAATTTACATTATTTTTTTATGTAACATAGGCTTTTAGAAAGTACTAAAAATTATATAATATTTTAACTTTTAAACATGCACCATGTTTATAAATTTATCATTGGTTGAAATCCTTAATTTTTCAATTAAGTTATGTATACAAAATTTGACACTGTTCAGTTACCTATACGTTATTAATGTTCCAGAGACCGCCATGGGTACGGAAATTCATGCTCAAGAAGAAGTCGAGTCTGAATATGTGAAGGCAGTATATGAGTAAGTTGCACATCTATAACAAAACATAATCGTTAATACGTTTTCCCATTACCTTCTGGACATGCTAAATGTAATAAATACAATTCTGAAGCGATTGGACATGGTGTGACACACTCGACAAAAAATAACTGCAATCACGGCGAGAAATGTTATTTTGGTGATAATGTGGTTGCATTTGTAATGTTATTTCATTCTGAGAGAAACTGGGGTAGAACATACCACCGAAGTATATCGGCCGAACTGTAAAAACATCCAGTACGTATAGTAAGTTTTCGAAAATGTTGCTAACATAAATTTTGATTTTAAATATTTTGGTACTATTGGTTATAATCATTATTTTTGTTATTATTTTCGTTGTCATCAATTAAGAATCGTTAAAGGACATTTCGGCTAAAAGAGTCCAGAAAAACAACAGTACTAAGAAATAAGCTGACAAGAAAAATAACGAAGTATGAAGAAATCGTTTAAAGATGATTGTCGATCAAAGTGAAAGAAAGAACTGTCCTTTAGGTTATTGGTACATAGAATTTGAAACAAAACTCTAATTCTTAATTGGCTCTACCACTAAGGTAATAAAAAGAGAATGACTCATTGTTTCTAACACACAATTTATACAAAAAAATGCATAAAGTAATTTATGTAAGTTATGTTTTTATACCAAAACAGTTTATACTCATTGTACTATTCTCGTGTTTCGTAGATCAAACAAAAACTAATAAATGTGTAGATCAAACAAATAAAAATTGTGCCCTTGCTACATACACATGTTTATATACTTATACACTGCCTGAGGTAGAAAATACTAAAGCACAAAATGGTAAGCTTGGTAATACGAATATTACAGAGAAGTTGAACATACGTAATTTAAACACTTAAATAACATATCTGGTTAGTCACAAAACTATGTGTGTGATACAGGCAGACAACCAACATAAGAAGCCGTCATTCATACCATCTTCATAGCTGTTAGAATTGATTGTTTTTTCTAATAATGTGCAAGAAAAATTATTTAACAAGATGTTTCAATGTATTTAAATCACCTTCCAACGCATTTCTGCTAAACAGTTGAATTAGCCATTTTCTTTCACTAATTTCATCACAAGACTATGTAATGGTAGTTGGTCGTTGCATCATATTGGAAATGAAACAGCGCATGATACCATAACTGTCTGGCACATTTGGCGATGATGCTCCTACTAAGAGGGTTCGGTACTCGATGACGGCTGTCGTATTTACAGTATGTATGGACGCATTCATAACTTTCACCCAATTAAGTGGAATGCGGACAGTAAATTCCAATTGATAGACTGCGTTTCCGTAACGAAGCTTATGGAAGTATGTACTCTAGGACATTTAACGGTACCGGGTTGTAATGATCGCTACTACCCATAGGCATCCCAACATTAATCAAATGTCCCTTGTGTCTGTCTTGCCCTCCAAATGGTTAGAACGGACACGTTTCCCCTACTGGCGTGCCTACAATATGGGCCAGTTGCGCCGTCCTCCTACACCAAAACAGCAATTTTTCTTGGCAATTTCGAGAACATACTTTTTAACGTTCCAGTGTCGCTGTTATAAATATAGTCAGTCTCACAAAAGTATCCCATTTTTTTACAGTTTTGAAGGCTATCATGCGTACCAATTTCTGCAGGAAATTAATTTTAGTTTTGATAACTTGCACAGTTTGAGAGACAGCTAAGTGTGTTTGTGCAAAATTCATTTGTAGCAAGGGAAAACAGTGTTTATTTCACGGAAACAGCCGTAAAAAATTAATTCCGTCTCAACTATCAAAAATTGTAATTCTTTAATGAGACAGACTATAAATGCAACCGTTCTTTGAATAACAAAGAGCGAATTTTTACACAGAAAGCACATGACACAATTATGTAACAATTAATTCGTTCTCTCTTCACAATTAGTAATGAAGAGTATGTTTACAAGAAGTCACAAAATTTTATAAGACTACGGCAATTTAAAAATATAGGAATTATTACCAGGTAATCATGTTGTCTATGTTAGTAACACTTAATTAAAATTTTCTGCGTTATTAAATCTGTATATAAATGTAACACTATGTATTAAATATGAGGAAGTTTAATATATATAAGACACTACTCAAAATTTAGCATGGCCTCGGCAATGAAAATATCTAGGTTCACCTATGCCCCTATCTCACCAGCCAGCAGTTGTCCCGCGGGAAGAGGTAAGTGCCAGTCGGAAGAGGGTGGCAGAAATAGAGGAGTAATGGACATCAGCTTACAGCCTAATGCATGGATTGGCTCGTAACAGTACTTATTAGTACAGTCACCTTGTACTTAAAATGGGTTACCCGGAAATTGGGTCAAAGCTAACGATTTATTAATATATTGTATGTGAGTAACCTGAAGTGTAGACTTGAAGTTCTTCAGTTCGAGAACCCCGTGTGAACGTCAGGGAGGCCGAGAAAGCTCCAACAATTTTTTTTATAACTCCTAAACCATATACGTACCGAGTTATAGCAGATAAAAATTTCAGACAAACACGTGTTTTTCCTTAGTATCATACATCTTTCAAAATGTCTGTGTAGATAATAGTAACAGTTTGACAAGACGTTTAACCAGTGTAAATTGTAGGAAATTTAATGCAGTTTAACTTCATAAATAATGATTTTTTATGCTATAAACTGTCGTTTAGAAGTTATGTGGGAAAGTCTAAAAAAAAAAAGTCAAAATGTACACAATCACGTCTTAGGATTGAGGCTTAACGATTAAGTATTCTTGCAAAATTGCTTCAAATATGGCATCAAGGGTTGTTTGTCAAGATTTGCACTACTATTCTCTAACACAAATAAACGTATTTATTTTAAGTTTATGTTAGTAAATTGTAACGGTGTTTACTTTCATTGAATTTTACAGTGATACGCTTAATAATTAACATTGCATACAAGTAACTATTGATGAAATCTTATTTTCAATGTCTAGATATTGAGAAAAAAAAAGGAAGCAATTTCAACGGCACTTAATTAAAAATTCTTCCATTCTACAACATACCCACCTGATACATCGTAATCTATGCATGGTGGAGTACAAAATCACGTCTTAGGAATGAGGCTAAGTGATTTAGTATTCTTGGAAAATTGCTTCCAACATGATACCTGGGGTTGTTTGTCAAGCCTTGAACTAATATTATCTAATTTTGCAGTTTTTCGGCATCCCTGGGGTTCACACAGTGTTGTAAAATTGGAGAACTAGGAATCTACACTGCAAAGCACCCATATACAATGTGTTTTTAGAAAATTATTCACTGTAATATTTTTCCACGTAAAATGTACACAGTGACTGGACTTTATATTTTACAACAAGCTCCTAACAAATTCACATTACTTTTGAAGGTAGCAATTTTGATATTAATTTTTTAATCCGTAATACATAAAAAAAAGTTACACGTCAAGAGATGTTTGGTGTTACTACTACAGCGGTGCGCCGTGTATTATTTGTGTTACAGTATCAGCGAAATAACATTAAACAGAGCTCTGAAGCCGTGGCTGCTACCTGATTTCATATTCTACCGAACATCGTTAGGAAAGCGTTTCACCGAGTGTCTCAACATTCTACACGGCTTCACTAAAAGGGTAAATCCACAAGTTATCATCCATTGCACGTGGTCAGAAAATATTCAGTGCACATACACTGACCCACGGAGATAGGATGCTTCAGAGAAAAACACCGTCGTCAGATGTCTTACTTTGTGTACACATTTTATGAGATTTCCTTTTCCAGACGAACAGCCTGTGTAGTCGTTTATCTAGGTATGCATTTGTGAGCAGGTCTGTATTCGGACGTAGAGAGATCGTAAGTAATGTCTTTTTAATAAGAAGCTGAGATAGTAGTGTGAGGATGAATTTGGATCATGTGTGTGCGTAAAAATTTGTATGGCTGGTGTTGATATAAAAGTTTCAGAGAATTTTTGTACTTTTAAAAATACATAAGTAATTTTTAGTGAATTATTCTAGTGCACTATCAGGAAATTACTGAATATAGACCCAAGGGCCATGTACTATTGTAACTAACGGGGATGTTTAAAAAAAAAAAAACTTAATATTTCGTTTGCAAGACAATACATAACTCAAGATTCGCCGAACGTCACCTCGCCACAAACAAATCCCTGACTTTACACTTATAAAGTAGCCAGAGTGCTGAATGACAGCAGAAGAGTTCAACCTTACCGCAGTGTCGCAAAGCTCGCAAATCGAAAATATGAAAACTTGAAATCTGAAATTGTACACAAAAAACTTGAAACTGAAAATGTATAAGAACTCACCTGGCTTTTGTGGAAGTATTTTGCGCACAGATTGTTACGTAATCCCGGTGTACGGTACCAAAATTCCGTTCTAAGTGACAATACTGGCTGCATCCCGATTGGCAGTTTTGTAACAGCAATCAGTATTTTCGAGTAATTTAATTGAAGTAAAGCGAAATTTACAGCATCCAAAAAAAATTGTAACCATATTTGACCATATTTATAACAATGGAAATGAGACCTGACTATCCACGCTTAAGTTCTCACCCTATTTCCATAATGTATCTATGTAATCTGAAGTAGCTATCTCTATTAAAACTGTTGGGGAATTGTTCCGACCAACTATAAGAAAACATTTTACTGTTAATAAACCTAATTTTACAATAAGTAACATTTCGATATAAGTTACATAAAATTACATCGCTAAGAATAGTTTATGTGAGGATAAGACGCCAATAAGTTTTATATTATGCTAGCAGTCCCCCGCGGCTTTGCTCGCGATAGTATTATTCGTAAATGATAATATTTACTTTAATTGGAAAACCTCTTTGCAGGCTACACAAGATTGGTACTTCATTCTTCAAGTGTTAGAATGTCCAAGCGGCTAGTTAAACTAATTCTGCAGCAGAATAAGTAGCTATAGCTGTTCACGCGAAAAGCAGTCTTAAGTTCGTCCCTGCCACTAACAGCGACTTCGCCTGGGCCTTATTTATAGCTCTGCCAATTTGAGGTTGTGGGATGATTACAGACACCTAAGGTAAGAGGTTAATCGAATAAAAAACATATGTTTACCCTTTGCACAACCATTGGTGACGGGGCCCTGAATTATACATATTCAAATTTTCACTTTAACTTTATTGCCATTACAAAGTTTCATTGGGTAAAGGTTTCGCGGAAACATATTTGGTGCCCCAAACTTGAGATTAGTGAGATGATATATCGTCGGTTTACTGCCAAAAATGACAAAGTCAAAATGAGATAAAATTATAAAAATGCTAGGTATATGTATATATTGTTCACGAACAATATCCCAAGTTTAAAGTCTATTCGTGGTTTCGTACTGTTGTGTCACAGTATAGTAACATACCACATTTTTGTTAATATCTACAATTTAATACTGTTTTTAAACGAAATAGCATTTATAACTTAATCAGTTTTGGCAGTATACCGACGATATGTCAGCTGATATTGTAGAGGAACCTAAGTGGAAAGCGAACTGCAATTTTACCCCTTTTAAAGACTACATGTAAATTGCACTAATTCGATCTGCCTTGTATTTTTGTGTGTCAGAATTGAACGTTCACACGCAGCTTTTAACGGAATTCGAGCACAGAACCTCACGGAATTTAGACCTGAGTAACAAACAACTGCGTTACGTATAACGTCGAAATAATTCATGAAAATAAAATTTAATTTAAAAAATATATAATATATGTCCTGGGCTCATAGAGGTTGTACAACACCACGTCTCGATAGGTTACTGTAGAGTGAAACTCCTGTATAGGTTAAAATAGATCGCAGGCTTTCGCGGCCGTTGTCTGCATTTTCTTGGCTTGTGGGTGTGAGCCGCGTCTGAGGATTGTCTTGCGACGTTTCGGCAGTCGTTGCAAGACAATCCTCAGACGCAGCTCACACCCACAAGCCAAGAAAATCCTGTATAGGTTGTTTCTCGCTGCTCGTTCCTTCTTTTCAGATCGTCTGCCTTGAATATTGACCAACTTAGTTTTATTCTTAATAATCACGTTTCTTATAAAGAAAAAAATTACATACATATTTTTTTTTAATATTTACGTAAGCATCACTCTGACGCGAACAACGCCTCAATATCGCTACTGGTTAGATAGATATCGTGGGTTGATGGAAAACAAATTTTGTGCTTTTTCACCCTTTTGGGTGTAGAATTTCGAAATATTTTAAATTTACATCTTAAACAT
>PNEQ01006372.1:16146-32780 GCA_003012365.1 Medauroidea extradentata
AAAAAAAAAAAAAAAAAAAAAAAAAAAAAAAAAAAAAAAAAAAAAAAAAAAAAAAAAAAAAAAAAAAAAAAAAAAAAAAAAAAAAAAAAAAAAAAAAAAAAAAAAAAAAAAAAAAAAAAAAACATATCACCCCTGCACAGTATTGAGAAATCGAATTTCGAAAAATCTGAAAACAGTTTTGCGATAATTTCTGTAATCAACATCCTGAAGCAAAAATTAATTGTATATCTCGACGGGTTCGATAGATATCGAGGATTTATCTAAAACACATTCAAGATCTTTTCACCCCCTAAGAGAGTAAATTTCTAAAAACCCTTGAATCACGTTTTAGAATACTTTATTGGTATCTCATGGACGTAAAAAACACAACATTAGCCCGCTGGGATCAAGATACATCGACGATTAATGAAAACGCTTTTCACCCCTTTTCACGTCCTTAGGTGGCAAATTTCAAAAATTCCTGAAATTACTTTTTAGGTATTTGAGTAAGCATCAATCCTAAACAAAAATCACGTCGCTTGTTTAACCAGTTTAGGGCCGAATTCGGAAAATATATTTTAAACGGTACTTGGGATATTTACATAAGCACCAATTTAAAGCAAAGAGCAGTTCGATATCTCGATTGATTCGATAGATATGGAAGGATAATCGAAAACATATTTCTCGTATTTTCACCCCTTTAAATAAAGAAATTCGAAGCGTCTTTGAGTCCTGTCATAGATATTTGTAAAAGTAACCAATTTAAGTTAAAATCACGATAGCCAATTATGTTTCAAAGATATAGACGATTCATAAAAAACACATTTTGCCCCTTTTTATTGCCTGGGGGTCGAATTAAAAAAAAACCTAAAACAACTTTTTGGGTATTTACGTAAGCAATATTTTGAAGTGAATATCAACTCTCTATCCCGAAGGGTTCGATAGATATCGATAGTTGATTG
Organism: Medauroidea extradentata; assembly: GCA_003012365.1. NCBI lineage: Eukaryota > Metazoa > Arthropoda > Insecta > Phasmatodea > Phasmatidae > Medauroidea > Medauroidea extradentata. Next base: position 17,088 of record PNEQ01006372.1, read on the forward strand.
GAAACACATTTAAGGTCTTTTCACCCCCTTAAAAGTTGAACTTCGAAAAATCCTTAATCACGTTGATAGGCCGTCGGGTTCGAGCTCTATCGACGTTTCTTCGGAAACACATTTCACCCCTTTTCACTCCCTTAGAGTTCGAATTTCGAAAAATCCCTTCTTAGTGAATAATCTAAATTTATTTAACTATAAATAAGTTTATTGTTAGATTTTTATATAACTTTCCACATATTCAGGCCTTAATTTTACCCAGTAAATAGGGGATTTTTTAATTTTTTCAGGTCATTGCAGAACGAAAATTGGCTCTGACAGGTGGTACAAAAATAAGCGCCGAATCTTCTGAAGAAGACCGAATGATAGGTAAAGTTAACAATAATTTTTCCTTGAATGAGGCACAACAAACGCCATATTGGAATAATATAGGGATTTTTATGATAACTTTATTTCCGATCTATGCCTATGTTTTATGCCTAAATAAGAGCAGATATCAAACAACTATTAAGCAGATTTGTTTAAAAAAAATTAGATTTTACTATGCAATCAAATTTTTTGTATATAACTACATTATTAAGAATTAGCTAATTAGTTAATTAATGAGAATTCCCTTTATTGCATAATTGGTTGAAACCATTCTGTATTTTGTCTAGGAAAATAATTATTTCACGTAGTATGCACTGTTGTTAAGAAAACTGTGCAGCACCTTTTCGATATCTGCTCTCGTTTAGGGTTGAAAAAAAAAAACGACTGTCCTAAAACAGTAGAAATTATGGATCATGGCCATAAGATAATTTTGTGTAGTTAGACTGACCCTTTGCATTACTCAACGAGGCATTCTAATGAAAGCCATGCAAATTAAGACGCAGGTTATAACTAGTGTTAGGTATAACACCAGTGTAAAGATTTCAATAATAAAACATTTAAACTATTCTGTCATCCACATGATACGACTTATCATTGCTAAAAAAAAAAAAAAATGAAAACTAATGGAAGACAATGGTTATAACAAAAATTAAGTAGTCCCAAGTTTGTGGCAGCTGTTCTACCTTAATGTCTCCAGATCAACTTTAAAAGGAGAAATGGCTACAAATTAATAATTCTTCGCACTGACATAGGCAAGAAGAGAAGGAAAGCATTTCTCGATTTACTTTTGGAGGTGTCTGAAAAAGATGGCAGACTGACAGATGAAGAAATTCGAGAAGAAGTGGATACGTTTATGTTTGAGGTATGACGGAATTATTTAGCTTCGTATTTTGTACTCAGAGATATTAAGATAAAATACACTGCTGTAACGGATTACGATGACAACAGAATTATTGGAAAGACAAAATTATTATATATTTAATATTTGCACGCCAGTGTTTGTCTCTTATAGTTAGTTTGTGCGTGGTTAGATAAATAAACGCTGAAAACTTCAATTGTCGCTTTTTTCTAAGCCAATATGGATAAAATACTCAATGACATACTGGATAATGGTATTTGCCAACTGTATGAGTAAATATTAATCCAGAATTACTAATTCGTTACGCGTGATCTCTTGCGTCGCCGTTAAATGCACGAGGTTCCGGCGTCAGAGATTGTGCCTCAGAAGTTCCTAACACTGGAAACAATTTTGTTTAAATCGTTGTCTAAAACTGTTGTCTAGGATTGCTATTGTTTAATTTTCGCAAATTGCTTCAAGAAACATACAGTTATAGATAAATGCTTTTAGCGTTGAAATATGTACCACGCCCTCTTAAGGGCGCACAAAAAGGGGAAAATCGTAATTTTGTGTTTGCAAAAATAGTGTTAGTTTTGTAGACGTTACTTGGGAGCACATTTTTCAGTTCGAAAAAAAAAATAGCTCAAACCGTTTTTCCATAGTGGCATTTCAAAGATCTCATTTTGCAGCCAACTCCAATGAACGAAATGAACCGAAAAATATCCACATTTAAACTGTGCCCGGGGTAACGCTAGTCATATACAAAAACATATTACAAAATATTTTATATACGCCAAGCAGTACCTAGTCCGCGACATGAAGTTTCAATGTGAATTTTATTCATTTCATTATGTCCGTTGGTTTTTCTTGGGGTTTTCATAAGAGCGAAAACCATGCACATATTTACTTTGAAATGTCGTTATAGAAAACAGGCTAATTTTTTTAAAAATTTTTTTAAAGAAAATTGTACTCCAAAAATACACAAACAAAACTAACCCCGTTTCATACAAAAATAAAATTAAAATTTTTCCCTATCTAAAAGCCTTTAAGTAACAAAATTCCAATAGGTTTATTTATTATTTTTGTATTTCTTTGCACAACATTTTTGTGTACCCAAAAAAAAAAAAAAAAAAAAAGATGATTTTGTATATAATCACATTTTTTTAAGCACGAAATTTTACTATCTACTATTTGAAAGAGAATTTTAACTTGCAACATTTGAAGTTTATTAGCACTGAGGAACCAGGAAGTACCCAGGAGTACTTTCCTTAAAGTTAAAAAGTAAAATAAATAAATAAAAAATAAGAAATAAAAAATTAATAACGTCAATGAAAGGGTTTGAACAAATATACTATCAATTATAAACAATTTATACAAAAACGTGCTTTTCATATTTAGCCTAATGCCATATCACTACAAAATACGTCTGTTTATGTAACGAGATTATTTCTTTGCGGGGCCACGATACAACCGCAGCCAGCATGGTTTGGATCATGTATATGCTCGCTCTTCATCCAGAAATTCAGGTAAACTTAATTAAAGAATACTTTTTTATCAGTGAACAAGTTATGAACGGCCACGTCACTTGTGAATATATTAGATACATTGAGATGGTCAACGCAAATAATGCAAAAGTGAACATTCATGGTGTTTTATTCAGTTATATTCGAGCGTATTAGATACAGTGGATGTAATAAACGTATTCTTAACGGCTTTTTAATAGAAACCCTTTGCTGCTACTCGCTTAATGTACGTCTCCTAAATCAATGATCAGTTAACCCCGTTTCCAGCGTTAATATATTGCACATTAAAAAAAAATAAAGTCCCATAAAATTAAAATGAACCAATCCATCATATCCCGTTTTACTGAGGGGTAATAACCGAAACTATCACAAATGGCCCCCATTTACGAAGTATTTGAATAAATGAATTATTTTCGTATGAGCAGCTTGGGTTTCTATAGCAATTTTATTTTCTAAAAGAGTGCAAAACCTGAGTTTCTTTCTTGAAACGACTTCTAAGAACGTATTTAATCAGTATTGTGCGCCAGTGATGCTTACAAAATATTATAAATAAAATTTATTTAGCATCAAAATAACTAAAAATTTATTTATATGTTTTGCTTTTGTTCGTGAGTGATTAGGCCGTAGGTAGTCTAGGTTATCTTTCAAAAGAAGATAATTTTGTGTACGGTTATCATATTTTTAATAAAAATAATTCCTTTATAGGTTATTTTGTTTGTACTACCTGCTAGGAACATTGATATGAATGGTACATGGATTCGGCAGCAGGTTGTCAATATAAGTGAACTTAAAAAAAAAAAAATGGCTTCATTAGGAGAGTAACACAGGACACAAATAATAGAAATAGTTAAAACACACACACACACACATACACACACACACACACACACACACACACACACATATATATATATATATATATATATATATATATATATATACATACATACGCACATTATTTGCAGAAAATCTTCCGTTATAAGTGCCTATTTTCTGAGACTCTGTGACTCAGAAATATGGTTAAATCAAAAATAGTAATTTTTTAACATTTGTCAAATATGTAAGTAATGTCTTCAGCTAAATACTAGAGTAACTAATTAAAATAAAATCTAATCTTGTTTAAATTATGCGGTGATTAAATATTAATGAAGTGTTTCGCACCACAGGAAAAAGTGTACGCAGAGCTGTCGGAAATATTTCAGTCGTCAGAAAGGTCAGCAACCTTGAAAGACTTCAACGAGATGAAATACCTGGAACAGGTAATCAAAGAGACTCTGAGACTGTACCCAAGTGTACCATTCATACAGAGGAAAGTGAGTGAGGATGTTCGCGTAGGTACGTACATAATATGCTCTTTGAAAGAGTTGTGCAATGGGAGTGCATGACGAAATTCAGTTTTTTGAACATACGCCATTGCAACGTAGATGTCTCTTAATGAAATCTAAAGAGAATAGCCAATAGGAAAACATAAATACATAGAGTATGCTTTAGTCAACAGGATACAACGTGACATAAAATTCCACGAAAGATAACAGACACCTACATCGCAATGGAGTATGTCCATAAAACTAAATCCAGTTACGTACATACTGTAATTCGCAAACAACTATCAGAACTTTCTCACAGGCTGAGGTTATGCTGGAATCATAATAGCGCGAAGGGTGCGACGCGAATAAAATAACTTGCCAGCCAACCAGCAACGTCACTTTTATCGCGTTGACGTCACAGAAACCTCGGCGTTGATTGGTACATATATTTTGTTGTTCGCGTTGCGCAAGTCGCGTTATTTTAATTCCAGCATTGCATTCTACGTGTTCAAATTTTGTAGGTTATGTTACAAACGAAATGACATTATAATTAAAATCTTGTTAGGAAGAGACAATAGCAACGATTAAAATCGAAGTCTCGAGGTCCGGTGAGGTTGAAATTGATGGCCCAGTTAAAAGAGGAACCAATTCCAAAAATTGTACTTTCGAGTTAGGGTCGCCAGTTTAAAGACATTAGTGTACTATACCCAGTTGAAATAAAAAACAACTAGTAAGTTAAATTGTTTTAATAATAAAACACTCTATTATGTTGACCACCAGAGAACTAGATTTTAATTGAATTTAATTTTAAACGTAACAATTTCTCCAAAGATAGATTATACATTTTTTTAACCACCTTAAATAACTATGTACTTCACTTAATACTAAAGGAAGCTAATTATATTATTGCCTCATTTTTCAGTGAAAAATTTCTAAAATATATTTTGCTCACCATCGGAACTTTTTATCTGTACCGGTTTTAAAATGGCCCATATAAATGTGGTGAATATGGACCAACCGAGGAATGATTGGGTATAGGAAACTGGAGATTTTCTATAAAACTTTTCAACACGTTTCCTACTTGCTGATCTACTTAATATGTTAATTGATTTATTCACATGTATTTATGACATAATACTAGCCTTTCTATTGTCACCGTATGAATAATATAATAAATGCTTATTAAAATATTTACATGTTACGCATTTACATTTATTTTGCCAGGAGATGTTTTACTCGCTGCCCATGCATAAATTATTAATGTATTACTTTACAGGTGAGTACGACATACCAGCCGGCACAACATTCGCGCTTCATATATACTTCACTCATCGGGACCCAGAATACTTTCCTGAGCCAGAGAAGTTCAACCCGGATAATTTCTTACCAGAACGAGCACAAAACAGACATCCGTACTCATACATACCTTTCAGCGCAGGACCTAGGAACTGCATAGGTTAGTTCGTAGGTGGAGTCCTCTTAACAACGAAAAAAAATTCGTATAATAATTTTTAAAATCTTATGATTCAATGTCAAAACTTAAAAAACTTATTTCAATTTTGAAAATTCTCCTTTCTGTTACTAGGTGGAACGGAAGGGTAACAAAGTGCAAGCAAAATATGTTAAAGTGTGCGCGGCAGCAAACAATTCGTTTTTATTTGTATCCATTAGACTACTGTTCACATTGTAATACTGAAGAATTACTTTTTCTGCAATTTTATTTGCTCCGTAAGTAAAACACGTGACATATAATTTATTCTCTAGTGGTTTAAAAACTTAAAATAAGATAATTTAAATCAAAGACCAAATGTCACCAAAAAATAATATTCTAGTATCACTCACAAAACTGATTTTCTTTTATTGTTGTTTTTGTAATTTTTAGAAAAAATAGAACTTTTACATATTTACATAATTTTTTTTTTTCGTTTAAAGAAAAGTTCTATGGTGGAGGTGTTAGCGTAATCATTAAGTACGTTATAACAAGATTTTATTTTAGCTATCTTATAATAATAATAAAAGATTGTAAGTCACCAAAACGGTAAAAAATTGCTTTTGAAAAACCATTATGTGATAACCACAAGATATAAAAAGAATTTAATTGTTTCCGAGGAAAAACATCTTTAAATATACTGTCTACGATTTATGCAGAATTCGCTACGAGGGTGTTTATGTGTGTGTGTATATATGTATGTATGTATGTATGTATGTATCTGTAAGCGTGTGTGTGTGTGTGAGAGAGAGAGAGAGAGAGAGAGAGAGAGAGATGGCGTGTATATGTGCCAAAAATGTATACCTTATAGAGAGAGAGGGGGTGGCATAATGTGGCAGAGGCGCAAAACGGAGCACCCAAAAAAATTTGTGAAAAAATAGAAAGGTGGCATTGCAACGCATGCCGGGCACAGCAAGCAAATTCGTAAAATTATATCCTCGTAGCTTTAGAGCTTAATTCACGAGAAGCTTAGGATGTATTTTTCGTTTTCATCATTAACTACAGCATTGTACAGCGTTTTTGGGCGAAAACCGCACAGTGAAAATCACTCAAATGTGTATCTGTGGTCAGTATGAAATATACTGCAATTCTCACCACGCAACAACTGCGGGTGTTATATACATTCCCACAATGCAATACAGGTTTTTACTTGAGCTGTGGACAAAAATGAGCAACAACAGAACAATTTAAATGTGTCATCATTGCTTAAAATAAGCTACCCAATGATTTACCCACGAAATAGGCAGAGGTTTTTGTATTTTCAATGTAGAACAAGATATCAGAGTTTTTCAATACTTATTAGACAGTTAATGCGAATTGATTATAGGAGCAGTTTTAAGACATTTTGTAACCTATTGTTCCCTCCACATTGCACATTCATTCCTCTTAGACCGTGCACAGGATAGAACACAGTCGCTTGGATAATATGCATTACAATCTTTTATATCGGTATACATTGTTTTAAACAACAGAAATGTGTCATTATCGCTTAACATCAGCTACATAATGTTTTATTCGCGGGATATTCCGTGCACGTCAAGAGAATAAAAATAAGTTGCATAAATATGGGCCCAGACAACACGTCATGTTCACGGCATACTTATCTTGTGCGTTGTTAAGTACGAAGACTCGCGCAATATAAACGAGGCTCCAACGCGGATGTAGGTAGTTCGCAATAATGTGAGCACTTTTAAAACACATATTATCTAAAATAACAATTGAACAGTAATGTTATTGTGAACTCAGCCGTTGATCTCTGAGTACGGTAGTACGATCATCACACTTCAATAGATACTCAGGGTGCTTTGATTATACTAAAACGTGGCAGGAAACTATAAATTATCTGTTAGGAAAAAAGCAACTAGGGTTGCAAAAGTGCTCACTTAGTATATCATTTCTGGGACTAACATTTATCCAGTACAACACAAACATTGTAGTCCTTTCAAATGAGATAAACGTTTCGTAACACGGCTCGGAATTGAAAACATATCTACCGAACAATATAAAAATGCATTTGCCCATCGGCCTCTCTGGCGGGGGGGGGGGGATGGGGGGGGGACATGTCCCCTCCAAACATTCCTTGTGGAGGGGACACAGGAACATATTGATGTTCAAGTGAAGGTATTGTATGTTATTTATATATTGTTAACTTGAATATTAATACACGTAAAGGATAATTATTTCAATGCTCTACCTGTTTGAAAGGCAAATTTATTTATTAAACATTTTATTAGGATATATTTGCTTCTATTCGTCAAAAACATTTACATCCCATGTCCCCTCCCCCCCTAAATTTACTTACCGGAGAGGCCCATGCATCTGCCATCAGAAGCGACGACCGCGCTCAATTAAACACTTGTTTTTGTATCCAAATTGTACAAGAAAACATCATTTTCAATTTACGAGAATAAGCTATAGTCATCACTTAACGTAATTGTAGCACGTTTGTAACATGACTAATTTGTACAGAATATTTTGGTTGTAGACTTGAAAAAGACGTACCACCAGCTTGTCATATGTTACCCTAAAAAAACTACGTAATGTTATGTCGGTAACTGTGGCGTAAAGATTTACCCGAAAACAATTAAAAACGTACCTGCAGTGCGGGTAGATTGCAGTGGTGTTCCCCAATGCCTGTGTGGTACGTCATAATCCCATCAGTATTTAATTTGACTACGTATTTTGCAATGTACTTCCAGTAGTTGGAATATCGTATTGCCAAAATACTATAGCTAAGTTATATTTTTTAAAACGCTCGCTACAATGCTTTTTGGCATGTACTTAAAAAAATTATTTATTAAAGTACCGTAAATTTTCACCATAAAAGAAAATTGTAATTTACAGTTCTTCAGCTTGTAAATACGTAATCTTGAAGCACTTTTACCTTACAAGTTAGGTAACATGAGAAACCGCATTTCTTATCTAAGTAAGTTCAGGAGCACTACTGACTTGGGAACAATTTTACCATGTTTACTTTCTTAAGACTACTACGTGTAAAAATGTTTGGTTAGTTCCTAAGTTACTGAAAACTCGCATTCCAAATCTTGTACCATCCATACCCTTTCTAAGGTTTTCACTAAATTTTTGTAGCTATTTGATAAATACAAAAACATGTTGCAAAATATATTTTAACAGGTTGGTTATCACGAATTTATAGGAGGACTGTAAACATAGGTACCATTGGACATACGGTGTGACTGAAAATTTTTACTATTTTTATTTCCATAGTTGTCACCTGTAAGTAAATATTAATTTCCCATGTGGTTATCCATTAATTACTCGGAATTTATAGCAAGAAAATTTCTTTATTAAAGGCCAGCTTATAAGAAAAAAAAACAGTTTTTTTGTAAATTACTAAAGTCACCCCACATGACCAAAATTTCCCCCTCGCTTGCGGTTGAGGTTATCGAGTCTTGGAATGGGAACAGCAAGTGTCATAAATTTAGAAATACATTCCTACAATATAAGTGTGTTATAATGACATTTAAGTTCGAGTTGAAAGACCAAATGCAAATAAGCACTTTTAATTTTACAGGCCAGAAATTCGCCCTGTTGGAAGAAAAGTTCGTGCTGTCGTCAATTCTGAGGAAGTTCAAGATTAGTACGTCCCAAAAGATAGAAGACACTGGTTTACTGGCTGAGCTGGTTCTAAGGCCATATGGCGGGGTCGAAGTTTCTCTCACTTCAAGAGATTAACAACACGCTAACTGAAAATAACAAATTCTCATAAACAGTATGCTTGCTCTTTAGTATCCGTGTAGTAATATTTACTACTGTTAATATATACATTCTGAATTGCCTAAAAGGCACGAATAATATATATTTTCGCTGGTTGGTTGAAGTATTTCTCTTGTTTGGTACTTTTTAGTTAGTAAGTTACCTACGGTGGCTGCCTGGGATAACGTATTTTATTCATCCGAGGTCTAGAAGCGCGGAAGCGGTAAGCAAGTGTTATATCCTCTCTCTTTCAATGTTGTGTGGGGATATATTATTACTGATTATAACACCGGCAGTTTATGTCCTTAGATACTTCGGTAACTCCGAACTTGTTCCGTCAGTCCCACGAAAGATGATATGCTATATTGATTATCGTTTTAAAGCTTTTAACCACGACCTCCCGCGAATATCCCACTCTTCGTGACAGTCGCGGCCAGAATCGGTTTGATATGCGGCTTCCCACGAATTTACGCGAATTGGCGCGCGAGATACGTCCACTCTTTGCGGAGGTTGCAGCAGAAGTTCGTTTTTTTCTTCACGGCTTCCCACAAACGCCCACGGTGGCTCCACGCGACGCGTCCACCCTTCTCGGAGGTTGCCGCCGGAGTCCCCTTAACTTTCACTTTCGCGCCTACGTGGTGAACTCTCCTAGGACCGCCCCCATTTTAACTTTCAGCCAATCGCGTCTCTCGTAGGTGACGACGACAACAAACCCTGACATTCCTCCGTATCAATTTATTGCATCATTTTTAAATTCACATACATTAACATTAATATCCCTTTGAACTTATTTACAAAATTGTATAAATTTCTAATGAATAATTATAAAGTTAACATTAAATTGCACATAAGGGGGCAAGCGTAGTCACGCCTCTCGGTGCCCTAATTTTCAGCATCCAACACGAACAGTTCTTGCAACGTCCAGAAAATCTTGGTGATGGGTTCGAGAATTTTTGGTCTAAGTTTTAGTGGGAGTTTAGCAAAACATGACACAACTTGAAAACTCCTCTCAACTTAAGAAAAGTCAACGTTCAGACAGTGTTTCCAGTGATACAAATATTTATTAGAGTAGACTTTATGTTGAGATCATTGACAATATTAAGACAAAATAAAACTAAGGTTTTGTAATATTTAGTCTGAAATTCATTCGTCTAATAGGGTGTACAATGTTTTCTTTATTTTCGCAGTTATTCCCTGAGCAAATGTTCCAGTCTCTACAATTTTCGTACTGGAAAAATGTTTACATTGTCAGGCTTAGTAACGAACTTTCAGTAATATACTCCTCAGAGGAATCCCACAAGAATAGTGTCGCTGATCTTCATAAATAATTGTATTTGAGTTAATGGCACGAAACACAACCAGAAGCACGGAAATTAGCTTGTTTGATATTGACAAAAGGGAAACCAATTCTTCAACATAAAAGTCTTTCACTTCTTTAAAAAGAATAAACACTTACCTACGAAATTTTCAAGAGCAATCTAGACTCTCAGCCTTGTCGACTTTGTCGATTGAAAAAATTATGTTAAAAAACTGAAAGAAAATGAAAGAAACTCATTTTATCGCAAAGAAGAGTCGTCGCATTGAACTATCGTTTAAAAAAAAAACCAAGTGTACCTTATTAGACTTCAACAGTGTGAAATGTGGACAGCTGACTATGCAGTGTGGTACGATGATGGGAGCCACTATGAAACCTTAGGGTAATGCAGGTTATTGCATTTTCCTTTGCTTATAGTGTAACCATTATGTTTTTTCTTCATAAACAAGTTTATTTTTAAGTAAAACTGTTTTTTCTTTTTCATATGCATTTACTACGACATTTATTCGCAAATGCACGGAAAATAGCAACAATACTGGTTCTGTAGTTTTTTTTTGTCAAAACAAACTTCCTTCTGTCAGTTATGTAACATTTAATTTTACTTGTTTATACAAAATTATCTATATACTGTTGTGTTGGTATTAGAGGCGTCATTTAAGGGGGACAAGGGAGCCATTGCCCCTCCCCCTCAGATTTAGAATTTTATATGTATAAAATGTATCATTTAAATTTTGTTATTTAAATAATGCTAACTTAAGCACATAGAACTGAAGTATTATTATTACAGTTTCTAATTTATAAATGTTTAACTAATAAGAAAGATACAACACGGTCACTGTCACCGAAAAAAATCTTGGCACTCACCCCCCTCCCCCCTCAGGAAAGGCCTGAAATGACGCCCTTGATTGGTATGGCATTTTCGAATGTGTGAATGAATGTGTTTGTGTTGATATGTGTACAAGTATAAGATGTACATACATAAATCAATGGGAAATTCAGGGTAGGGCAGCTGTATCCCTCCCCCTCCGAAAATCTACCCATTGTTGTTAAAAATAAATTAATGAATTGTGGTAAAAAAAATCTTTGAAATATAATAATTTTTCCCTAGTGTATATGCAATGATTAGATTCTAAAACTGCTTAAATAGCACTAAATCATGCCCTGAAATTCAAATTTTCCTGTGAGCATACATAAATGTTCAGTGTATGTTTCGCCACTAACCTATTGTATTGACTGAAGTAATTGGTCAAACAAATTTGAAGTTCCCCCACACCGCGAGAATGAACCACACCTTATGCCTGTCCACTCGTGATAGAAATTTGTACATGACCTCAATAAGACAACATTCTGGTGCAGCTGGGAATTTGGGCCAGGGTAGATTCACCGAAGATAAGGACATGCCGACCAGAGATTACCTGGTATTGGTGATTGGTGTGGGTCGCCAACCTGTTAGCCCTGAACGTAGTCCTTTAGCCGCTGAAGAGTTGTCTGGTGGTCTGCAATGGTGATGGGGGCGAGTGTCGTCCCGGCATGCCGACGGCCTTCTGTTGAAACTGTCAGACACTCGCACGAGCAGAAAAGGTAAAAATATTACTATGTAATGAAACTCGCAGATTTGATGGACTGGATAGCATGCTTTAATTTACAATATTGCCCTAGAGTCAGGCCACCATGGGCAATGCTTTGTATCGCCTGAGGCGGCGTCGTAAGCAGCGAAACATGGTGCGAGGCCAACAATGGACTTTACAGGTGAAAAGTTAAGCCGGCGTCTAAGTGACTCTGGCGCATGTCAATCCCTGAGACCATGAAAAGTGAAGACAAAAAATTTCGGTAAACAAAAATTAACTATTAAAAACTAAAGATTAAGTCGTAAAAGTAGAAGAGCCACAGGGAGACGAGACGGCACTCCACGCATGTGTCATACTCTTTTGTTGAAGAGGCGAAAACTGACTGATAACATTTGGCAGGGGGCACATAAGACCGCGTTCCACCAATCACGGTTGATTTGCTCGTACATACTAAAGTAAAAACCAAACCCTGAATAGGAAATTGACAAAAATTATGACCCATATTACAATCACTCAGTTGCCATTAAATTAAGTCCCAATGACTTTTTAGCGTTTTCAGAAAGATAAACAACGTACTGTGATATATTTTGACGTGAATGTGTTGTGTGACGTGTTACTTACAATCATTAATATCTGTAATGATAACCTGCCTTAAATAACCTCAAAATTCAATAATTGTGTCACTAAGGTTTTGCAGTGTTAAAATATGCGTTTCAGACTTACTTTATGTCTGTGCAGCATCCACAATGCTAATATCTGCCCATGACCTTTCGCCCTTGAGCATTGTGTTTGCTAAAGTACGTCTCAGATATCCAAAATACCACAGAATATTTGATCTTGCTAAACTTTAGGATACTAATTGTTTCATGAGTTAATATGAATTGAAATATTTGACTGATTCAAGAATGGCGACAAATAAATAATAAAGAAATCAGATGAGGAAAAAATACAGATTTGTTAACTACCATGAAAACACTTCGCAATTAGAACTGAATTATTTAACTTGATCAAGTTTTTGGGAGACAAAATAAAATAAGAATAATGGATGTCGAAAACAAATATTTAACATGAAAAATATAGATATGTAAATAATAATATGGAGCCTGGAAATTGATTAACTACAATGTGTAAGTCTTACGATATAAATAATGAAAATCAAATGTATTATATTTCGCACACCAGCATATTTTAGTATTACTAAACTTAGTTTGTGCGGTATTATAATCTTCTGTAGGTAATTCAAAGTCTCTTGAAAATGTTATCTCTCAGGGCATTACATTTACACGAGAAATTATAGCTACTGTTCATTAACCTCATTTAAATCTGAAATCGGAAACATGGATGTGTGCGAGATAATATTGGACTGGACAGTACCGGAATAACTTCTTCTTCGTAGTTGAAGTAGGCTCCGCTGCGACGACGTCCAGAAGTCCCGGGATACTACCAGGATCACCGTCTCTCTACTCCTGCAGAGATGATTAAACTCGTCCTCGACGACGACAGCCTTCTGGTATGGTTCTAATCTCACACCACACGTCCTCCATCGACGTTTCGTCGACACGTTCCCTCTTCAGACAAGGTCCCAGACTTCTCTATTCCGCAATTCACCATAATGTCTATGCCCTCGGAGATCACACCTCGCGCACAAAACAAAACTATATTCCTTGGATTAATATCATCATACTACAGTTACTAAACTAAACATTATATATTTAAAATTAAATCCATATTTAAATGTTAAGCAAATTATTAAATAAACAGTAAAATCTGGTCAGGGTATTTTCAATAATAATTAATTATTTAGAATAACTTCCACAGAAAATCTTAAATCATTTATATATTTAAAAAAATTAGCAACCTGAATGTGTAGACCTAATCTACATATTACAGTACTAAAATGGTAAAGAACAAATCTACAAAATGTGTTATGATGTACTAATTAAATTTAAAAATTGAAACATACAAGTTAACACGGCATAGGATAGGCCAGGGTCGGTTCTGGGGGAACCAAATGATGTGCCCGTCGTGATTTTACATGGGATTGACGTCTGGTGTGGGTCGACGACTTGTTGGCCCTGTAACCTGGCCCTCCTGCCGCTGGTTGGAAATGGAAGTCCTCGTGATTTGCTTGCATGATAACCTGGCACGCACTGGTCCCGACGACTCTGGCTGCTGTGTGTCCTTAGGGTGTGGAGGAGAAGAAATTCATTGTTGCCTTTTGAAGAAAACACTGACGTGATTTGAATCCAGCGTAGTGGTTTATTAGCTTGAAACATCCTCGAGCAGTGCCACCATTGACCACACTTCAGTATTCGCTCGGAGTGGATAAGTTGCGACGATTTCTGTTGATGGTTGCTCGTTCGTGACCCGCGTTTCGTTATAATAAGAGGTGTCGCTGCTCTGTCTCTTACGTGAGTAATGCTGGATGATTGGGTTCGTATTAAGTAATGTTGTAGTATGCCCGGCTAGCTCTAATTGAAATAAAATAACAAAGGAGTTTATTTTTAAATCGGCCTAAGGGACTCACGCACTGCGGGTTGCATCACGAGAGGTAGATACTTAAAGTTTCTTTCGACGAAAATAATAGGCGCTTCCTCCGGCGGCTTTTGATCGGTCACGACGTTGATTATGTTGCAGGTACCGGCCGCGATCACCCGAAAAGTCTACCCACCGGTGACCCCGAGCTCGCTGTCCACCGTCCTTACAAACCCGACGACGAAGATCCCGACACCTGTCCTTCCGAGTTCACACACACCCGGCTCGTCTTAAGACTTCATTCTTAGTGCCCCGCGTTTCGCAACTTTGCTTTCCTGGGCGGCGTCCCCTTCCTGCCCCACCGGACTCATGGGGGCGGGTAGGTTCCCCCGACCAATCAGAGCGAAGCCCTGGCCCGAACATTGCGTGCGTCCCTTGTGGAAGCCCCGTATTTATTTAAAATCAAATTAAACATAGGCACATTCTCACAGCAATTACAAATAAAACACTTAGCCTAATTACTACTTGCTATATTTAATTAATATAATTCTAGTTTAAATTACGTACGTTACACGGGGTCTGTTGGGGGAGGGAAGAAGGAGAAGAAATGTGTAGGCGAGAAAGAAAGAGAGAGGATTGTATGGCAAGGAGACAGGGGGAGGTCGGGCGCCCCCCTTCTCGCACAGCATGTGGTAAGGCTCACGCATCATCTGCTCTATTGTCGCCAGACCGGCGGGCAATTATCACTCTTAAAAACTAAAATCATTATACATAAAATTATCTTAATGTTACTAGCATATTCGAGTCTGTGACACTCCACAGGTTAAAACGATACCAGTCACGATACCTCTGTGATAATATTAGTAATAGTCATATTTTATAGTGTTTTTATACTGGCCTATCATAGGATCCCACAGACCCCTCACAATCAATATTGAGGTTAAAATGGATGGCAATATGTTACATATGACAATAAAGGCCCCTTCATTACAATCAATCATCATAATTAACCCAAACTACATTAATTTATATATATATATATATATATATATATATATATATATATATATATATATATATATATATATATATATATATATA
>PNEQ01006373.1:0-32682 GCA_003012365.1 Medauroidea extradentata
ATCGAGAAACGCCCTGCAGAGTCCCCGCATTCCAGCACGTCCCTGTTCGTGCCTCCAAGCGAGTGAACTCTGACCTGCCTGCCAGATAAATCTATCTAAGCACTGGCTAGCTCCGAGCTTATTTGAAATTTTAAAAGCCAGCACTTCTCTGTACGTGCTTCCAAGCAAGAGAACTACGACTAGCCTGCCACATAAATCCTATTCCAGGAGAAGCAAGCTAATAAGCTACTTGAAATTTCAAAAAATCTAAACAAGGCAAAAAGTAAGAAACGTTTACTTAGAAAAGTTGCTTGAAATTAAATTAGCTTTCAAATGAGTCCAAACACGATATAAATCCAATAACATTGACACGTAAAATTAAATACTTTTCTCTTGCTTTAAAGTTAAATTTAAAATTAAAAAGAAAATTTTAATGTAAATTTCTCTACTCGCATCCCCAATTAATAGGTTGGATCCCGCCGTATACATCCTTATACCTGGTTAAGTTGGCTTACTTAATTTGTTATTAACAACAAAGAAAAAAGAAATTTTAATTAAGACAACCAAAATTGAAATTACAGTATGATAAGAGGCCAAGTAAGTGCTTGCCAGTGCACGTCACAGTATGCATGGAGGTGTGAATGGTGCCATTGTGTAAGGTTAACTCAACATCTAGGAATATTGCGTGTTTGCGAATATGATCAGGTGAATTTGAGAGGGCTGTGAATATTTAGGTTTTCCAGAAATTGGTAGGGATTTGTTTCTGTAGAGATCCAGATCATGAAGATGTCGTCAATGAAAAACATCGATCTAAATGGTGAGGTGGTCTGGTGGTGGAGGAAATTGGTTTCTAGTTTTCCTATGAAGAGATTAGCATAGAATAGGGAAGGCTTGCCGTTTTAACTGGTTTTATCAGTTTGAACAGATATTTAAAAGTTAAAATGGACAGACGGATAATGCAAGACATTCACGGATATTTACAACACCTGTCATTATCAACAATAAACACAATAAATTGGGACGTGCATGAATGGATTAACGACATTTCTCAATCTCTATTTATGTTTACTGTGCACTTAGAAATCTTTCCCTTTTTTTGAGAGCAAACTACATAAATTTCAAGGCTGTAGATAAACTCATGCAGATATATTCAAGTTTCAACAATAAGTAGCAGTTTCAACATGTTCATAGTTTCTCTAAACTTGTTCTACAAACTTTTACAAATAGGAAAACGTGTGGAAAGTTTTACTGCTATTTTACCGAAACGGGTTAGAAAATAGTTCAGTCATTAAAAACAATAATAGTAGATGGTTTACAGTGTAACATCTCAGTTTTTAACAGTATTATAACAATTTACTATTTGTATTTATTTCACTATCAAAATTTTACCACAAAAATTGTCAAAAAGTACGTAACCGTAAGTTGGAAATATTACAGGATTTTTTAATGCTAATTACAGGATTTTGAAAACTAACTTGGTGGCAGCCCTGGAATAGGGCCATGCAGGTCCCATGGCTGTGCCTTTGATCTGGAGGTAGAGGCTGTCTTGCAAACAGCAGCTATTGTTTGTTAGGGTTAATCTGGCAATGATTGGGGAATATTGGTGTAGAGGGATGTAACATCTATGGTGACCAGGTAGGCATTTTGTTGGTTGTATGAGATACAGTAGTTCCATTATGCTGTTGCAGTGTGAAGCAGTGAGGTAAATAATGTGACAGGGTGACATTGTATTGGACAGTTTATTTATAAGGGATTGCGGTTTGGCACAGTGGCTAGAGTACTTGCCTCCCACCAAGGCAGTCCGGGTTTGATTTCTGGTGTGGTCCGTCCCCAGATTTTTTTCGCATGTGGGAATTGTGCCAGGGGGACAGTGCTGCTAGTCGGTGGGTTTCCTTTGGGATCTTCCGTTTCCCCCACCCTTTCACTCTAGTGTTGCTCCATGCTCACATAATGTCACCCCTCACCAGCGCTAAAGACCTAGATTTTAAGAGCTGACCAAACTCTCTTCAATCAGTTTGCTTATATGTAAATACATGTTATTAAAATTATAAAAAGTAAAATTATTTGGAGGGGAGGGTGTTATGAGGTGATATTAGAGTTCGCCCCAGATGGAATAAGCATTAAACGTGCCAATACATTTTTCTGGTCAAATTATCATCTGAAGACAAATGCTTTTATTTTTCATGCTTGCTGGTTGCACCATCAGTTGAAATTGTATAAAGAAAGACACGCTTAATTTTAACTTCTATATTTTAGTAAGTTTGGATAATTTGCATGAGCTATTATACCCAGGTAATTAAAAAATTAAATACTGTGCTGAGTTGCTGAAAAACTGAAGTCGTTGAATAATGCAGTATATTGGGGAAAAAATAGAAGTAAAGGCAATGCAGAACTAAAAATTTTACCAGCATATTTTATTAGTGCTATGATTTTAAAGTTTATTATTATTATCTAATTATACAATCTGCTTCACATGTTGCTGTACATATCAACAATTTTTTTATTTAAGTTGTTGCTCAGATGAGAAGTTTTGCTATGTGAGACAGCTGCCAGTAGAAACACAACCTATCATAACTGTAATAATTTGATTATTTACGTAACTAGCGAGCAAGGTGATATGCATGGGCGTCACGAAGGGGGGCAGTTGCCTCCCCTGGAGCTTGGAGATCCCTACAAAAAAAGGTCACTAATTGTGTCAGGCACTGTGAAAAGGTCTAAATTTGTGTCAAATGCTGCAAAACAATGATCTGTGTCGTCAGACGCTGCAAAAGGTATGTTTTTGCTTATAATAGATTATTTTTATGATAGCTAAACTTAAATTTCTAAATCTTTGCCCCCCCCCCCTCTCCTTGAAATAATTCCTGGTGACGCGCATGGTGATGTGCACTGTTGTTCATTTCATTTTCTTTCCCCCACCCCCCGTAGTTGTTAAAAATCAATCATGATATGACCTGTAAAAATGTTTTGTATTTTACTTTTTAAATTTATTTTTAGTGGGTTAAATTGTAATCACATCCATTGATGCTGCCAGTGATGAGACTTCATTATTTATTACTTGACTAGCAGTCAAAAGTGTGGACATTGTACCTTGCCTGGCTTAAGCCTGGCTCTGATATGAGGGCCCACAAGCAGCGAATGTTCATACCCTCATCTCATCCCTGATGTATGCAATCATCAGTTTAGTATTTTTCTGTTTAAATGCAGAGTGGGAAGATGTAATTGGGAAGTGTGCTGTCCGTGTATGATAGACACTGATAACAAACAGCTCCATGGCTGGCTACCCTTGTTTGTTTTATTGAGAATCACAAACACTAGACTGAAAACAAATTTTTTTTTTCATTCACTGCCATTTTAATCCTTTATTAAGCTGTGACATAGTACGTTTTAATTTAAATGCTCTTTGTAGTAATTTGTTTACTATTTAAAGACCACATTAAAATGTACAGTACTGACCGCACGCCAGCCATGTCCTTGGTGTGTATGCATTTTTCTTCTTATACTTCATTACGCTACAGTAACACAGTATCAAACACGTCCTAACTTATGACGTTACTACGACTAGAATGTGCGTCACACAGTATTGGGCCTCGTTGTGTTATTTATATATTTACGGGTGAAAAACACATACCCGCCAAGGAGTTGCAGTGGCAGAATGGTCAGACCATTCGCCTCCCACCAAGGCGCTCCAGGTTCAGTTCCCGGTGGGGTCGATCCCTGGATTTTATCATGTAGGAATTGTGCCAGACGATGCGGTTGGTCGGTGGGTTTTCTCTGGGATCTCCCGTTTCCACCGCCTCTTCATTCCAGCACCGCTCCACACTCACCTCATGTCACCCATCATCAACCTCATGTCACCCATCATCAGCGAAAAAGAACTCAATGTTAAGTGCTTACCAAAATTCTCTCTCTCACATACCCGCCAGGGACTCAGAGCTGGCGCATGGACAGTATGTAACTTAAAAACCGAAATATATTGTTTAGAGAATGTCATTCTTTAAAGTAAACATACAGTACTTTTTAAAACATATAGTTTTACAGTTTACTGGAATGTTATTGTATTTGAAAATAATTTTTTTATTGTTAATATTTTACAAGAAGGTAATTATTATAATTGATCTTACAATGTACAGTAAAATGTTCATTATTATATTAAAACAGAATTATTTGCATCAAATATATTAATTAACATATGGCCTAAATCTTTCAGCTTACTTTATAAACAACATCTATACAACTGGTGTACCAGTATTTTGTGACTATCTACCTAATTTGATCTCAAGATTTTTTACAGTATGCCGAGATTGAAGATCTTAATGTTGAAGGAAATTGCTGGAATTGTCTGGCTTCTGTAACAATGCCCTCTATGTTCTCCAGCATTCCCATCACAGATGAGCATCACAAGGACATTCTGCGGGTTGCTAGGTATCTCTATTTCTAGCCTTGCCAGCCATGTAAGGGCAGGAAACTTGGCCTAAGCAAAACCCAAATTATTCTTCCTAAACCAAGCAATTTTTTTGCTGGTTCTTTTTGACTTAATAGATTCTGCCTTTAGAAATCATTGTTGGCTTTAATTTTAAATGGTAGATGTTTGCTGTTTTTAATATTTAATTTGAAAGCTCTATGATTTCTCTAATAGAATCAAACAAACATTATAAAGATTGGTTTCATTACGACCTTAGTAGTCAATTCACAAAACATCAGTTTTTTTTTTCCTGTAATAATTGTCCTGCACATGTCAATAATTCTAAATCACTATTTGGTGACAAAGGAGACTTATACTACGGTACACTACCAGAATATAATTTTGTTCAGAAACTGCATGCATATTTTGGAAATACATACATTATTTCAACAATAATTTGTATGGTTTTTTCTGCAATAAGCCATTGCAAATTAATATCATTCTCAGTTAAATATATGTGTCACTGTAATCTTTTTCGGGATGTGAGGAAGTTGTACTTACGCTTACAGTTATATTTGTTGCAGTCAAATTATTGTTTTGTGTGTGTGTGTGTGTGTGTGTGGGGGGGGGGGGCTGGAGAGGTTGTGTCTTGTGTCTATGTACTGATGTGAAAGAAACACCTGTGGTCTTGAAAGAAATCTGCCTTTTAAACTGTGCAGTTAGCTGTATGTAATTCATAAATATGATAGTAAATACAGTCAACTCCCGATTTAACAAGCCTTCACGGTTCCCGGAAATAGGGTCGTTATTTCCCGATTTAACGAGCCTTCATGGTTCCCGGAAATAGGGTCGTTATTAGAATTTTGACAAATTTTCGGCGATTCCGGACCTCTAAAATGTCGACATTTACCATTTTTTATCATTGAATCGGCGTTCACTTGTCTTTAGCGCAAAAATTACGTGTTTTTATAAAATGATACACATTTATTTTGAAAAGCAAATGCATTATTTTTAAAAGTATGCCAATGAAGTCGATCTATGACCTTTGTTTAGTTCAATATAAATCATAAACGTTGCCGATACCATAAATTCTTGAGCCCGCAATGTCCGTTTTTGGAAGTTATTTGCAAGAATACAGCATTAAAGTTTATTATAATAGTAATATTTTTCAGTAGAGTGAAGTATTTTGAATAAATATATACAATGGACACGTTTACATGACATTTCTTTGGCTCAAAATTAAGCAAAATGTCGCAGGCTATATAGATTCTTGCGCCCGCAACAACCGTTTTTCGAAGTTATTTGCAAGAATACCGCAACAAAGTTTATTGAAGTAGTAATAATTTTCAATAGAGTGAAGCATTTTGAATAAATAGATACAATGGATGCGTTTATATGACATTTCTTTGGCTCAAAATTAAGCAAAAATGTTGCTGGCAATATAGATTCTTGCGCCAGCAACGACCTTTTTGGAAGTTATTTGGGAGAATACCTCAACAAAGTTTATTGAAATAGTGATATTTTCAGTAGAGTGAAGTATTTTGAATAAATAGATACAATGGACGCGGATATATGACATTTATTTGTCTCAAAATGAATCAAAAACGTCGCCGGCAATACAGATTCTTGTGCACGCAACGACCGTTTTTGGAAGTTATTTGCAAGAAAGCAGTAATAAAGTTTATTGAAATAGTAATATTTTTCAGTAGAGTGAAGTATTTTGAAGAAATAGATACAATGGACGCAGATATATGACATTTCTTTGGCTAAAAATTAATCAAAAACGTCGCCAGCAATAAAGATTCTTGCGCTCGCAACGACCGTTTTTGGAAGATATTTGCAAGAAAGCCGCAATAAAGTTAATTGAGATAGTAATATTTTTCAGTAGAGTGAAGTATTTTGAATAAGTAGATATAATGGAAGCGGATATATTAATTTTTTTGGCTCAGAATTAGGCAAAAACGTTACCAGCAATGTAGATTCTTGCACTCACAACAACCGTTTTTGGAAGTTATTTGCAAGAAATCCACAGTAAAGTTTATTGAAATAGTAATATTTTTTCAATAGAATGACGTATTTTGAATAAATTATACTCGGGACGTGCATATACGATCTTTCTGTAGCTCAGCATAAAGCATGTCATCGTCGACAATGTAAATTAAGTGCTAGCAATGTCTGCATTTCAAAACTATTTACAGGACACTATCGCAATGTTGTTGATTTAAATAGTAATTTATTTCAATAGGCACATACATTCTGATTGAATGTACGTCGTGGTTGATGTCTATAAGACTTTCGTTGACACATTAGGCACAAACTTTGTCGGCAATGGTAATTCTATTGGGACCTTGTATTGGCAGCGAGCGACCACACACACACACATGTACAATAATTTGTGTGCGCAAGGACCTATCTGGAAACTGGTTAGTTCAAAAATAACAGACACGATGTTCTAACCTATGTCACTTGTGCCAATCTTGACCTCTACCTAGTCACAGCTCCTGATGCTCACTCAGCAGATGGGACGTGATGATAACACTACTCCCTTTGTTTTGCAGTTCTTTCACTACTCTAGCTCTGCCAGCTATGTGAAAATAATCTGCTTGTATAATGGTATAATGATTCTATGCTGTGCACGAGTTTTGTACACACTTCACCAATGTGCATGGAGAGAGATTTGATACTCAGTTTCAATTTGTTCACCAACAGTAAACAATTAAAAACATCAAGATGTTGATCATTGTTAATAAACTTGCATAACACAGTCACAGAACAACTTTAAGCCTACACAATACTGTTTCATTTTTTTTCACGCGACTTATACAAGTGTATCCACAGCTGTTATTTACAGTCGAGCTGATTGCGTGTGTGTACGTGTGTGTGGGCGCGAGGCCGCAAGCACACGTGGGCTAGTGACTCACACCAGATGTGCTGTTTTCAAGTGTCGTACTGCCCTATGCCACGTATTATGATCGGTTTCACTTATTAAAGGATAATGATTTATAAACATTGCTATGTATACATCATTACGTGACATGATGGTAATTATATTTAATAGCATTTAGTTAAGAAAACGGAAAACGTAATAAAGCTTAAATAAACATGACGTACCTATAATCGTAATATCACAGACACTAAGACAGACTACTGTATCCAAGGGCACGAGAAATCAGTGGCAAAAAAGTTACGGCGCGCACATGATGAAAAACGGGTGAGCCAACGGCCTTATAGGAGTGGTTGGCCGGTGGAGGGAAAGCAGCGGGCAGGTCACCGACTGGCCGTGGGATGGGAAGGGGCATTCGGGCGGGCTGGTTGGCCATCGCGTCGTGAGGGAGGAAGGGGCAGCAATGTATATTTTTAGAACAAACACATAGTGTCATGTGCGGCAGTACAGTTTTCCAGAAATAATTGCAACAATTTGCAGCCATAATAAATGAGACACCTTTTCTGCTACTATCTTTGAATTAAATTTTTTTAGCAAATTTTTTTAAATTTTCCATGGTTCCTGGAAAAAGGGTCGTTACTTTGAGAGGGTCGTTATTCCCGGGGTCGTATATTCGACAGTTGACTGTATTTTACTTTACGTGAAAATCTTGTATTTAACACTTTCTTTAGAGGTATGTGAAAATTAAGTGAGTCAGATAAATTTGTTTTGTATTTTGTGAAATTTATTATATAGTATGTATTAAGTTATTTCCAGGCACCACAATACTTTGCAAACTTAGGACTCTTGTTATATTAATCATTTGCATAAGATCTTACAACAGCTAGGTACAGTATTTACTTAATTAAAAGCCACAAATAACCCAATGTTGCTGTGTTGATGCTTTTAGCACTGGTTTCTTTGAAATGTAAGGAAAAAAATTAATTTGATGTAATTAATACTGTATGAAGCTTTAAGGCTGCAACATTTTGAGAGCTTTTCTCGTCTGATGAGTGGAAACAGGTAAGCAGTTGGGCGATACTGTGTGTACATTAATTGTCTCCATTGTTACTACAGTCGAACCTGGTTAATTTGAACGTATATAATTCAAATTTTTGTTTAATTCGAACATATTCCTTGGCCCCGTAATTCTTCAATAACAAACAATAATATAACTTTTTGTATAAATTGAACTAAATTTTGGCTACTTTGAAGACAAATATCTCGGGCAACAGTAAAATAAAAGTGGTATCACATTAGTTAATAATATTCTTCACAACTGTATATACAAAACACATCCTTTGTGAGCCGGCACTTGCGATTGTGATAAGATTGTACTGATGTATCATATGCATGTAACTGGAGTCATGGTCGACTAAGCTAACATATTAACCGTAATGCGACACTTCCGTGGTCGGCTAGGCGAGCATCACTTGACTGTAATGTGATATGGCACGTGCATTGTATTCTTGCAGTGTCTGCCGCTGTTTTCCATGTTTGCTTTGTTTTGTTGTAATACGTATATACCAAGCACTTCGCTTCAGTTTGCATTCACAGAAAAGGCAGACTGTTTAAAGTGATACATTTATGTCTACAGCAGTAAGTGTTCAGTTTCTCTGCAAAGGATTTATCGGAACATCTTAATGTTACTGTACTGTATTTGTAAAATACTGTTGTAAAGTGATTTGTGTTGTGGCTCTCGCAATGTCATTGTCAAAACCAAAACGTGTACAGTACAAAACAGACATTCGCTGAAAAGGTGGCTGCTATTCAAGAAGTGGAGAAAGGACTAAAAAAGAAGTTTGAGATAGCAAAAGATTTTGGAATTCTGCCGAATATGCTGTCAATGTACCTAAAAAAAATAAAGAAAAAATTTTGAGCAGTGTGAGTAAGCCTGACGACAAAGACAGAAAAAGAGCAAGGGGTCCTGAAAATCCTGATGTCAACGAGTGTGTGTTTAAGTGTTCAAGTAGGCGCGAGACAATAACATTCCGTTAAGTGGAACTCTCGTTAGAGGTAAAGCTGAGGAATTTGCTACTTGCTAAGGTAAGAATGAGTTTTAGGCTAGCACTTGTTTGGTTGGCTAGATGGATTTAAGGACAGGAACAATATTTCCTTCAACACTGTTTGTGGAGAAAGTGCCTCTGTGAATGAGCCCGCTGTAAACACATGGAAAACAGATTGTCACAAATGATAGAAGGCAGACATGCCAAGGATATTTTTAACGTCAATGAGACAGGCTTATTTTATAGGTGCACCCCAGACAAAACACTGGCTTTTAAAGGCGAACGATGAAGTGGTGGCAAGCACAGCAAGGAACGACTAACACTTTTAGTCGGAGCGAATATGGATGGCTCAGAGAAACTGCAACTGGTAATGATTGAGAAGTCAGTGAAACCAAGATGTTTTGAAAACATAAAAACAAAGCCAGTTGCATATGAATCCAACAAAAAAGCCTGGACAACAAGTAAACTTTTTGAAGGTTGGTTGTTGCAACTTGACCAAAAATTTTGAAAAAAGAAACAAACAATCATTTTGTTTGTTGACAACTGCACTGCTCACAACAAAATTCCTCTCATGGAAAATGTAAAAGTTGTGTTCTTCCCCCCTAAACACGATGTCTGTAGCACAGCGTATGGATCAAGGTGTGATAAAAATTTTCAAACACTTCTACCGACGGTTTGTGGTTCAAAACATTCTCTCGGGTATGCACACTGACAAAAATCGCAATATTAATATCGACATCCTTCAAGATGCTCGAATGTGCAACAGTGCATGGAACCAAGTGTCGATAACCAAAATAGCAAACTGCTTTCGAAAAGCTGGATTCTACCACAAGGAGGACAATGAGCAAGTGGAGGTTACTGAGGAAACTGTACCTGATGTGGACAACTGGGAAGATGTTGAACATGATGTCCGAGTTCCTTATTTGGATTTTGTGAACATGGACAAGAATTTAGCAGTGCGCGGTGAACTAACAGATGCAGAAATTCTGGCAGATGTCTGCAAGATAAACAAGAGTGCATCTTCAGATGAAGAAGGGGAGCAAACTGAACTTCCATAGATGCAGATTCCATCATGTGCAGATGCCATGGAACACATCAGTCAGTTGAGACGGTTTGTTGAGGGACAGCAAAAAGTGACTATTTTTCAAGCACTCAACAAACTTAAAGATTTTACTACAATTCAGTGTAGTAACTCCAGAAAACAATAAAAATTTTCAGATTAACGAAAAAACTCGAAAAAGAATCTAGACTACTATGACAGTCTTCTTCAAATGTAAACATTTTTAGAGTTACATAGTTCTGTAAATACCATATATCTAAGTTACTTATGCCCTGAATAAAATGGGATGGTTTTCTTTTATTAAAATTATACTAGTACAGCACTGTAGCCCTGCATTTTTTAGTGGCCAGTTACAAATTTTTCTTAATTCAAATTTATCATTAACTTGAAATTTTTTGTGTTCCTTTGAGCTTCGAATTGGTCAAGTTCTACTGTTCATGCAAGCCATTGATATGGCATGTAGTATTTCAGTCATACAACTTTTACTATGAGACTTGTCACTTTTTAAAAGCTATAAGACCCATTTATTAAACACTGCAATGCAGCTCAGGCTTTAGGTGGTGTTTGCCATAAAGTACTGCTGCAAAATGTATGAAATTGTAAAAGGAAAGAAATGATTGTTCTGTGAACATTGTTAAAAACAGAAAGGTAACTCAGAATGCTATGGTCCAAAATATAGTTGATAAAAGTTAACAATTTAAAGAATTTCAGTAAGGTTAAAATCATGTAAGAGTTATGTGCTGAGCAAGTTGTATATATGTGCTTTTGGTTATATTCATCTGTGAGACTATTAAAATATTTAAAAATTGTTACACATACGTATATATATTAAAAACTTATACCTCGTGTGAGTCATGTGTTATTTTTTTCTTTACATGTCCGTTTTACTTTAGCAATAGGAGAAGTTCTGTTCTGCATAGGCCATGTTGATGGGTCCTCCTGGAGCCAAGGTGGTCCTACCCACTACAGAAGTTGATCAACTAGTTGAGAAGATAGCAGACCTCGAACTGCACTGTTTCTGAACAGCTCTATGTTTCCGTCCACCACCCTCTAACTTTTTCTGTCGTCCTTCCAAGAAGGTTAGAGATTGCTGTAAAGTGGGTAGGTTTGAGAGATCTACCAGTGTCAACTCCCACTCTATTCAAAGATTCATGTCCAACTTCCACTCCAGTAAGTACATTACTAAGGGATCTCAAGTGTTCACAGGTATACCCAAATCCTCTAATGTAGCAACATTTTCATGAATAATGTATGTCAGATGAACCAGGTAGAAGACAACATGGAAACTGTTAGTGCTTTTGCCAAATCATCTAAGTAGTTATTTACAATCAACATTTTGTTCCAGGTGTCCCACACCCAGCCCAAACTGAATATAAATGTTATGTGATTGAACACTAAAATTTGGGACGATCTCCCAACAAAAGCAGTATTCACAAATATTAAAAATTACTATCAACATTAATGGCTTTTACAGTTACAATTGTTTGAAAAACAATTTAAAATTTGACTAATAAATATGTATGAAATAATATTAGTTGTTGCAATGAACAAGAAAAAAAAAACAGATACATTTTAAAAAACTTTATGGTTAAAGTGTTGTATAAACTACGGTAGATAAAAGCTTCCAAGAAGTCACAATGAACTGCATGTTTCTGTTACCTAATAAAATTAATTTATTTTAAGTTCTTGATGTTAAAAAAATTTCTCTTTGAGCATGCTTCTTGAACTGTTGAGTGTTTTTAATATTGCAAAGAAACTATTAAAAATGAAAATCCATCCAAGTGACATTGCAGTGGACAAAACTTGTAACTTATCTTTTGAAGCGAAACTCGTAACATTTCTGCATTGTATTCTCACAGGTCATTTTTACTAAAGATTTGTCGTTATCTGATATGATTGGCCACATTTATGACTGCTTCAGGTATGAGACTTGACTTACAAATTACTAATTTGTTTGTCTACCCATCCTAAAGATATTTACTCACTGCTATGTCAGTGTAATAAATATGGTTTTGCATTAAAATATCTATGCCCAAAAAAAATTAATTTTCAAAACATTAAGTTATATTTCATTACTGTTTGAACGAGATATACCGGTACTAGTGTGGAATGTAATTTTAACAATAAGCATAATGATTTTCGAGTTGTGACGCACCAAAATGAAAACAAAATCAGAACCAGTTTTGTAGAACTGGGTAGCGTTGCTCCAGGGAGAAGCGCCACTGTTGACAGTGTTGCCATGTTGAAATTTAAAAATTCTTAAGGGTTCCATAGCACAAACATTCTGCCCGCCTTGAAGTTATCACACTTCAATACTAATCACCAGTGAAAGAGTTTACAAATACAAACAAAAGGAAAAGGCTAAAAATTAAAAAATTGTCACTAGCGCATAACATATATTTACAAGCTGTGCTATGAATAATTCTTGGGCATAATCAGTGGAAAGAGGGCACAACCTCACCACTGGTCTGGTGAAAGTGTCTTGCTGGGTGCGTACTTCAGCAACATGCACAATGCCATTGCCCCAGGGTAGGTCTTCACTACTCTTCCAAGTTTCCAATGAAAAGCAGGCAAGTTTTGGTCTTTAAGTGGGATAAGGTGTGATTGTAAAAATTGTAAAAGAAGCATCTAGTCATGGTGGAACAATACTTAATTAATGTAGACTATGGGCATTCTGTGATACCGAGACTGTTTCTGCTTAACTTCTGTACTTTTCGTAAACATTGCATGAATAGTGATTCTTTCGTTTCCCGTCCCCGCCCTCCTTTTTGTAAGTG
This sequence comes from Medauroidea extradentata, assembly GCA_003012365.1. Lineage (NCBI taxonomy): Eukaryota > Metazoa > Arthropoda > Insecta > Phasmatodea > Phasmatidae > Medauroidea > Medauroidea extradentata. Next base: position 13,148 of record PNEQ01006373.1, read on the forward strand.
TTCTTTCGAAACCTTTCCACCACTTTGGCATTCTTATACTGTATGAAGTACTTTTTCGTCAATAAATGTCTGGTTTGTGTAATAAACAACACTGTCTGTAATTATTACCAGAGTTCTTCAGTGCGTCTTACTCATGCTCTTTGCGTGTGGATTCCAAAACATACTCGTCAGTAACATCAAGCTCTTGGGCATCTGTAATTAATTTAGGATCTCGCCTGCATTCCGCATACTAAATGGCTGTCTGCGATTTCTGGCAGGAGGCGATTCATGTAAAACCGCTGAAGCTTCGGTAGTAGCTTCTTACTCCAAAACTCTTCATCTCTCATTTACCGCTGAACTTCAGTTCCGCTGTCACTGTAAACGATGAGATCACAGTATTGCCGTCCAGATATCATGAGTTAGCCCAGAATTTGGAACCAATACTTGATTCTTTTTCATGTGAAGCTATCCATGTTCTTAGCGAAAAAAAAATGTTCGCAGACAGCAGCATCTATAATTGAGGTGTTCCCAATGGAAGGTAAGCGTTTCACTTCAAAAATAGTTCAAGTAGTTTTATTTTTAAACAAGCTGTCAGTAAATATGGTTTTATTACACCACAAATTACTACAAAAATCAGGTAACACCAAATACAATATTATTGAGTTTACTCCACATAGTAACCTAAATAATAACAAACTTATATATGTTCAGCTCACTCCTAGCTATTTCAACTTGCAATAACTATCAATTTACATCAAACATTCTGCATACAGTATAATAGTGAAGAAACATGGTACGAGGGAACAGTTAGTACGTTTAGCCCAGGGACTGAAATTGTCTACAAGTAAGTGATTTTCCTTTATTCAAGTGATAGTGTATATAGTGGTATAACACACTTGAGTTGGGATTGAATCCAAGGTCTATGCCTACACATTAAAAGTTAAAAAATTATAGATCCAGATGATTGTGTGCCAAGTTTCTAAGAAATTTTGTGGTGGGAAAATTGTTTTCTATGACGTTGCCTAATGTTAACTAACACAAATGTGCTGAATTATACATTGATGAGTATTATTTCGTGTACTGTATAGTCACCTAAACTTTTTTCAATACACCACAGTCTCAAATCTTGCAGAAAGTAATTTTATAGACACTCAAGGATGCATATTAATATATATGTGGCGAAATACAAATCACTAACAGAAACAGAAAAAATCATTGAAATTTTTACAGGTAATACAAACTACGTAAGTAACAGTAGAGCTGTTAGAGCAGAAAAAACGCTTGACGATAAAAGTGTTCATAAGGTACTATAATATACATTTTTTGCTTTAAATGATTACTCCAAAAACTGGTTTAAACATAGTTCATTTAGTGCCTATTATACAACTATGGTAAATTATTCCTCCGACGACGTTGAACATTTGACTTTACTGAAATCTTAATCCATTTAGCGAACAGCATTTTTCGTAAATATTCTGTCAAGAAGAAGTGACAGCGTCGTAATCGACAACAAAGGCCACAGCGCAGCTATTGCAACATAAAACTGGACCATAAAAAGAGATTAAATTCAGCATAACCACCACTGACTACTGTGATGAGAAATACTCTTAAACATGAGTTTTGAAATCAAATAGAAAAATTTATGTTATACAAAACTAGATATAACAGTGTAACAATCCCTTTACTTTCTGTTTTATCACCGCCTTTCAAAGTCCTTGACTTTATCATCGCCTTTCAAAGTCCTTCAAAATAAGGGAATGCTCATGGATTGAAATGCCAAGTAACCCAGAACTGTTCATGAAACATTTGTGCATTCTCAATATTAGAGAAGTAACTTTGCACTTTTTTGAGCTGATGCCTGGCTTCCACGAAGTTGGTGCCACAGTCACTATAAATATTGGTAAAATGTCCACTGCGAGTGATGAATCTCTGAAAGACTGTCAAGAACGCTTCTGTCAACAAACCTGAATTGTCTTTGTCACAAAACACACATTAAAGACATGTGTGGGTTTGCAGTACACGAGGTTTGCGGAGTTTTGCCGTGATGTTTGAGAATGGGCCTTCATAATCCACTCTGGTGTTCAAAAGTGGCTTGGCCTGGCAAACTCTGTCAGCTGGAAGATTGCCTATGATCGGTGTGAGGGGTTTGGGATGTATTTCATACACTTGAAAAGCCTGTTACGAATAAGGTTTCTGGCTCCTATCACCTAAAATTTTCTTTGAAGCAGTAATTGTAGCATTTGAGAACCAGGTTGGAGAAAATATATATGAACTTCGTCTACCAAAAAAATAGCGAGACAACAATTTTTGGGAGTAGAATGGAGTGCTTCTCCTCAAACTGCGAATTGGCTCCTTGAAAATACCCACCTAACCTCAAGATACCCTCTGTATCTACAAAAGGAGGTAGTTTTACGATGCCTGGAGAGCATAGTCAGTGCTTCGCAATTCGAGCGAACTCTTTGGTAAACTCCGCTTGAGAGGTCCTGATCGATATCTTCAATGCATGTTGCACCTCATCTGTCTGAATTGAACCTTCGGCTGCCTGAACACCAGGATGTAGAGCTTGCACAAATCTACAACACCTTGGTATTTGCTGAACCTTTCAAGTAGGTCGAGCAATAATGACTGTTCCAAAGAAGTTTGTAGCACAACACTTCAAAACTCTTCAGTGCAAGTGTTGCTTGAATCTTGGAGTTAAGGTTGTAGGCAATGCTACTTGTCCTTACACAGCCAAGCAGCCCAGTCCACCACAGAGGGATGCAGGCATAAGGCCACGAAAGGTGCAATCTGCTGGATTTTGCTCACTAGCTATAAGATGCCATGAATTAACTGTAGTGTAGCTCTAAATTTTACTAACACGGATGGTGACAAAGGTCTTGCACATATGTGGTGACAGTTTAATCCAGGATAATGCGACAAGGAATCAGTGCAAGCATAGGTGTCTCCAATGCCAGAGTAGATGACTATTTATGCATCACCAAGTGTAGGCAATGAGCGTACAACAGTTTAGAGCTCTAGTCGTGGAAGTGTTACTCATTTGAGTGGAGCCACCTTAGCCTTGGTACACAGCAAATGAATGGTGACAACACTTGAACTAGACAACTGTTGAAGATACACAACTACTGCATACCCCTTCTTAGCTGTCACAGAAACCATGCAATTCAAAACTGGAGTCCACACTGCCCTTCATCAGCAAGAAATGGTTATGACAGAGCATCCTGATAACTTATTATGAATGGTTTCCCACTTGGTAACAGTATCATGTGGTGCTGGACAATTCCAATCAACATTTGCCACCCTCAGATGTTTTATGACTTTTGGCTAGAAGATTTAAGGGCTTCAAACATCCCAATAGATAAAATACGCAGGTTATGTCTAACAAGATTCCTCTTTTGGTCAGAACCAAAGCTTTAGGTTGAATGTCTTAAGTAAAGGTGTCAGAGCTGAGATTCTACTTCAGCCCCAGAACCTTAACTTACTGGTCTTCATTGAACAAGTGTGAGTAATGATGCATGTCATCTGGAGACAAATTTTCAAGCACAGCAGGGCAGTTACTTGTAAACTTACCAAGTTGGAACTCACCTTTTGAGAGCAGCTGTTGCAGATCCTGTCTCAGCTTCACAGCAGATACATTTGTCTCAGTGACATCAACATATGTGTTAGACAACACAACACCTTTGTAGCACATTGGTAGCTCTCCTCCTTATCATTTTCCAGTTGGCACAGTGTCTGGAGGAGGGCAAGAAATGGAGCTGAGCTAACATCATATGTGACAGTGTTGAGACGATACAGTTCCAAAGGATGATCCTCGGATATTCATCACAGGATGCACTGGTAGTTTCTTTGCCAAAGAGAGACCATAATTTGACGGTACTTCTGCTTTACATCTCCTATTAATACAATTAATAGTGTTTGGAATTGCAGCAGCACTTCTACTGTCTATTATGTCTCGAGGAGTTTCGGTCTAGTCAAAAGTGTGTCATTCAAGGACATACCAGAGCTGGTCTTTGCAGTGGTTGGAGGTACTGTCTGTATTGTCTACACTGCTCATGGGGCCTGATTTTACATATTCTTGCATAAATGCCATGTAACTTGTTTCGAGTTTGGATTGCTTCCTAAAACAATGCTGAAGAAAATTAAGGTGATGGAGTGCAGTGGAGTAGTACGAGTCTCCTAAGTCAGGGCCAGGAGTTTTGAAGGGAAGTGCAACACTATAGCAACCCTGTTGATCACAAAGATGGCTATCAGCAAACAGCTTTTCACAGAGATGGTCTTCTGTGGACAGTGACATTGCAGCAGTAGTTCTTTAAGTTTCTAAAAGCATTCTACAACAGTATTAAGAGATAGACTTGATTCATTGGACACAACAAATAATGAAGAAAGGTTAGACTGCACAAGGAGTGAATTATGGCTGATGCCTCCAGTGATCCAGCCAAAAAGTGTGTCCAGGGGGACAGGAGTGCCAGCTGGCCCTTCAAGCTTGCTTTCTTTCAACAGGTAAGGAAACAGTTACTCACCTAGCAGCATGTCAACTGGTCCTGGAGTCACGAAGCCTGAGTCTGCAAGCTGAGGATGGCCACAGTGGTTCCAAGTTTGTGTTTCGACAGGTGTAGATGTATGGTATCCTGTTATGAGGCAACACTAAGACATCTATGTAAAGTAAATTCTTTGTCTACTTATGATGTGTTATGGTGCAAGCTGCCACACCATGAGCCACATTAAGTGGTGTTTGCCAGAGTCCCTGAAGTGGTTGTGCTCTCTTCCTACGAAAAATACCCAAGTGAGACAGGCAGTTCTCGGAAATGAAATTAGCTCGACTCCCTGAATCCAGCAACATCCAAATGGACGGAAATGCACTTGATGTATCCTGCACATCCACCACTGCTGTTGACAACATAATAGTAGCATTGGATGTCTCTGCAAATGAAGAACACACAGTCAGTGTAAGGCCTGCTGTATTATCATTTGTGCTGCTCTCCGAAGTCTCAGCAGGTTGTTATGATCCATTACAGCTGCCACCTTCTCAGTGCTTCCAAATGGTCCAACAGGCAAAAAAAGTATGTTTCAGAGACTTTCGGGTGAAAAAAGAGACTTCAAATTAAACTAAAAACAAACAATTTAAAAACCAAAATCTTACAAAATAGCCTAATTAAGTACTTACCTTCATAACTTGAGCTTGATATGTGACCACTAATCACCAATGTCTTGAAAATAACACAAAGTCATCACATATCTTTGAAAATTAACGCTAAAAATTTAGCAAGTCTGAAAATTACAGTAGGCCCTAAACATTTTCACTATGTCTGTGAAAATTAACGCTTAACCTATTGTTTTGTCTTCTTGGTAATATGTAATTTTGAAATAATCTAAGATTTTCTCTTCTCCACCAACGTTTGGAGTTTTTCCACTTCCTTTTTCTTCTCTTTAGCTACTTTACGGTATGCAGCAACCCCTACAAACATGCCTTGCGCAAGTCCAACTTCTTGTAAATTTTTTGCCTCTGCAGTTGACTCAAGCCTCTTCTGAGCTACGAAGAACAGTTATCACCTAAAATGCTCTTCTCATTTTCCTCACTTCGTAAAACCACTAACCTATCTTCATCTTCATTTCGAAATAATTTCATTATCTCCACCTCTCAAATTTTCTTTTCGTTCTGTTTCTTGTCATCATCTTGCATTTAATTTCGAGCTAGCTCATCTTCCCTCTCTTTGTTTACTTTGTCAAGGTAAGCTTGGTAGTTGTTACAAACACAATGTGCCATTGCAAGGAGATCTTTAGTGATAGGAACAAGGTGTGGCAGATTATAATGAAGTTTCAATGCACATTTCACTGTCATCGTAGCATTCAATGTCTGTTCACCCATGGAAACCCTGTCACTTGTCAAGGTACACACAGAATCAGAAAAGCCCCACTCAACGTAAGCATTGCCATGAGAAAGGGAGTGTGCTGCTTTGACCACTTTGCTCACTGTATGATACCTTAAATCTCCTAAGGGATATTTCTTTATTCAAAGAACTGAACCCAGTAAAGATCAATATGCTCTTCTTGCACCACATTCTCGTCTTCTGTCTGCAAGAGCAACCATTCATCCAAAAGAATGTCACACTTTACATCAAAGGGAAGAGCTTCAGCTATAGAGCAAATGTCAGATCCACTGCCTGAAGATTTTCTTCCTTCTTTTTGTAAACATCTGAAATGTTTCACAAGCTGCCTTGTTTTGAGTGCAGATTTTTTGATAATATGGTTGCATGCATTCACGTAGTGATTCTGAGCATTTATAAGAAATATCAGCCTGGATTTTTCTGGGACCTGCAACATTAGTGTCAAAAATATAAATAAATGATGTATTGTCATTAACGAATGCATGTAAAATAAAAATAGCACATTGAAAAATACGTACCTTCATAAGTTCAGCTGTCACTGCCGCCCCCACAACTACATCCTTGACAGGAAGGAGATTTTCTTTCATAAGCACAGACTCATCAACTCCCAGCCTGGCAATAGCTTCAGCTTTACTAGTTCTTCTAAGGAGAGTTAAAGTAAGTCTCTCAAGTTCAGTATGCAGCACCTGTATGTGTGGCTTATTTCTTTGGAAGAACCCAGTAAAATATGAGAATACACCAGCAGCAGAAATAATCAAATGGAGCTCAGCAAGCATGGTTCTACTTTTAAGAAGAGTAGCTATGTCTTGACACAATTTCTTCTTTGCAAAATTAGGCAATTTCTTAGGAATGTATGTCAGAAAGAAATGCTTCAGTGACTCTAACTGCTCAAGAACTCATTCAGCTGCTGGCCCCAATGAGCCACCGAGATGATACGAGTTTTTGAAGTGGTGTTGAGGAACTTTTGTATCCCTCTGGATCTTCTCATAATGCCATCTAGTTGGCATTCTTTAAAAAATTTATGAACAGCAAATATCAACTGTGATGTATCTTCACCCAAACTTTCTAGGCCTCTAAGAAAGACATTGTGCAAAATGTGAATATTGCACGAGCCCAAGTGAAGAAGTGGCTTTCTTCCTTATGCTACCATGTGTTCATTCACCTGCTTCTCAACCCTTTTATTAACATTGGGCCCATCATTGCCAAGCATGAGCATGTTTTTGCAAGGAAGTTGTGCATCATCTATAGCTTGGTACAATTTTTCAACAATATAGCTTGCTCTAGCATGCCGAATAAAGGACTGAAGATGTTGGGTAACAACATGGTTTTGAGATTTAGACCAATATATTACAGCTAACTGAAGCTCTTTCATGCTTGCTTTATTACATGTTTCATCATAGCACAGTGTATAGAAAGTATCTACCATATCAGCAAGTACCTGTTTTCTAAAATATGGTGCCAGAGCATCAGTCAATAAATATGTAGCTTTAGTAGCACCAAGTGAGAACTGTTGAGGGACAAGATCTGGAGAAGGAAACATAAATCTGAATACATTTTCAGTTTTGTTGCAGGAATCAAATGAATAATTTGAGTGCACACATTTCATAACCCATATGAGTTCTGCAATCCTTGTCTTTTCTCTAGCACTATATATTCTTAAACTATTACTGTTTACTGCAGTGTCTCTGTCATTATGGCATCCCTCTGATGGTTGTGAAGTTGATGGGCGAACTACACTTAACTTCAGTTGACGCGCATCAAGTTTATTACGACATGCTGCTTTATGTTATCATAGGATGCATGTTGTATTACAGCTGCAAAGCCCTTAGATATACTGAATGGTTTGGTGCACACACAGAAGAACATTGCATCATCTGAATACTTTTTGCCCCATTCTTTGATGACATATCCATTGGGGTCCTTCCTTTCACCCTGCTCAGTTTTGTACTGGCACTTCCCCAGAAATAGTAGAGAATATAACCCAATGTTTCAAAACCTTGAAAATTTAGACAAACATGTATGTTAGATAAAATACTTCACAAAATTACGAAGTCTCAAAGGGCAGCCGTGCCTAGTGGCCATAGTTACAAAATCGCCCCTGCACGACGGTATTGATAATAGCCATTCTCATAATCAGAGAGGAAAGGTACAATTTTATATTCACAAAATTTGCAGAGATGTTACTGCAAACCATGGTCTGACACAGAGCACAACAAAAACAACTTCAGAGTCAAAACCACCATGTAAACTCAGGTTATATACATATTTTGTAAAAAGAATGTCCTGCTAACTGCAAATAATAATTCATTTATGTCTGTAACTTTTCCTGATCTATAATTCACAACCGGAAACGTGTCGTACACAAACAATATTACAACAAACAAAGACGGAGACCACAGGCAATGGTGGGATGGCAAAACTACAATGGGCACATTCAGCCAGTGTTGCCAACCCGAACAGAGAAAATTCTGCTACATACGTAAAAGAAATTCTGTTAGATTCCACTATACAATAAATAAATACTTAACAATACGTTATTATTATCAATAGGTCACTATATTATCGGTGTTTCTCGGTTTTCGCCGCTACATCTCCACGAGGTCAAAATTCCGTGCAGCTATGTAGCAGAATTCTGCTACAGTTGCCAACACTGCATTCAGCGGACAAAGCCTAACAATTGAGAGCAAACAACACAATAATTGATAGTTATCGCAAAACAGTTGTTCCACATCAGTCAATACAAAATGTAAGCAAAAAGAGCAATCAATTAGTCCTCAGTGTTGTCTACGGTCACATGGATGGTTTCCATCATCACTTTTGAGACTTTAAGAGATTTTTAGTGAAGAAAGGAACAAAAAAGTGACTGCTAAAAAAAGGAACCAATATCTTAAAAAGAGACAATGTGGGAACCCTGCCTTCTTGAGTGTGTGGTTCTGGCAAGTGCAGCAATGAATGATGTCGTGACTTGCGGTGATGACACAAAACTGCTGAAGGGCAGTTCTTACAATGAGGTGAGGGTTACAAACAGTTCAGGCACAATTTGAGTTCCTTGACAAGAGTAAATCGCTCCTTGTATGATTTTTGCTGAAACTGGGGACACTTGTACAACAGATGTGCAGTAACGAATAAGCTGCAGAGAGGTGCAAGACTTTACCATGAAAACATTTGAGGAACTGCAACCTTTAGGTAGGCGACACTCTACTAGGACATGTACTTTTGTGGCTTGAATTTTGCCTGTGTTTACGCTACCAGACACTACTTAACGAAGGTGCACTTCGGAAACAGATGCTTCGTACCTCTCATTAGTAATGCAGTGGCAAGCCCACCACATCAAACTACCGTTAATTTGGAGGGAATAAGACGTAGGCCTATGACCTTATATTGTAATTACATAAGCGATGCACATAACCTGTTACATAGGACAGTGACAATGACAAGCAGAGCTAAGCAGAGTATTCCAGAATAGTTGACGCAGGTAATAAAATGTACACAACTTTCAAAGTCTTGAAGTCGATGCCTGGTAGTCTACCGACATTATGCGAGTGAGTAGTTTGTAATCACAATATCTTACAAATGCACAGGGACGCAACAAACAAAATAAATATCGGTGCCCGAGCCAGAGGACGAATATTTGAATAAGATATACTGTCTGTTTCAAACGTCTAGACGGCTCTGAACGCGGGGTGAGGTAAGCCACTTCCAGGGTGGAAAGGGCTGGTCGAGGGGAGGTAGAGGTGGCAGCCTCCCTTCCTTCCAACGCTTTGTGTCATTCAAAATACATTAGTTACTGTTCCTCAGGAGCAGGAGTGCAGGTGCACTACCAAAAAGATTCAACTAAGCAAGAATAGAGATATAATGAAAGGCGTCTTAGAAGTAAAGTGAGCACTTTTGAAACCCTGGATACATTTTTTCCTTTCAGAAAATATCTGTTATCCTGTCTATATTATAAACAAAGCATACTAAGTGGCGTTTGTAGTATGTTGAATATACCGTACTTACATGTAACTGTGTGAGGTGACATTTATATATATATATATATATATATACACACACATAATTTATTATTCAAGAGAATATGGTCTTTTGTCTTTTAAAGAGCTCATTTTATCATGTACCACCTTAAGTAGTGTTATTAGGGTGTGTTATGAAGAAACAATAAATAAATGTTAACTTGTTCTTTCTCTGAGTAAAGCAGCAGAAAGACAGAGCAGCTAAATATACAGGAGTGAGTAAATCTATTGAAAGACTTTGAAGGCAAAGTAGAAAAAATACTGGCAAACATCAAAGAACTCCTGCAAAACGAAGGTGAATTTAATACTTCGGTTCAACATGTTGCGCTAATATTTGATCACTAACCTACGAGACGCAGCCATAAATCAAATGCTGTCAATCCATGCGCTGTAAAAATTTGTAAATTTTGCAGACTTGTACTTTTTAAATCATAGTAAAGGTGCAACAGTTGGTCTATAGTTTTAATTCAAAAAGCTTTGTAGTCAAATTAAATTCAGTTTTATAAATTAATATGGACTGTCTAGTTATACACCAGGTAAATAACAATTCTGCATTATGTACTTACTTTAAATCAAGTGCATGCATGCACAAACTAGGTGTTATATAGAAAATTAACCAGGGCATGCACTGAAAATAAAAGTGTAAAACTACACATACAAGTTTTGCATTCTTATATAAGTAATTATGGAAAACTGCTGTATTAGGTATAATTTTACACAATTGTTTTCAGGAAGTAAAAAATGTGTACACACATGTTATCAAATCTGACAAATGTATTTACAGTATACAGTATATTTACCAGGAGGTTGGTGTTAAATTACATAAGTACACTGACACCAGTGGTGGTTTGTGCTATAAGGATTATTTGGGAATTGCAGTAAATAATTTTCATTTTCACAACTGGTGTTATAGAAGATAATTTGTAATGATATCTTTTGAACTACCTACTCGCCAAAACCATCAGCCAATCGCGAAGTCGGAGGAATGCAAAGATTTACTTGTGTAACCATTTCCTGCTTAGGCGGTCTGAACTAGGAAGGGCTGTGCGGCGAGCAGCCCGTCTGACCTTGCTGGCGCATGTGCAGTGAGCGCCCCGCTCTGGCGAACCCAGGAAGAAGGGGGCCGGGGTGTCTGATAAATGGCATGCTTGTGGGCTGCTAGTAAACCAGCCCGGCTCGCAAGACCCGCACAGTAGGCCACATTACACTGCACTTAGGACAGACGCAACTTGTCACTCAACTCGCCCGTTTCGCGACATCACTGCAGTAAATTGTACCAAAATTTTGTGACCTGTCCTACACACAGTGGCGCTTCCTATGTACTTTTCACATTTTGCTTACGCAACTTAGTTATTGGTAAAAAATTGTAATTTCATAACTACATTTTCACTCAAAACCCAGCTGGAAAAAAAAAAAAAAAAAAAAAAGCTGTTCTAAAGTGGCATGTTTCTACCTAAATGGAATTTTTAACTTGATTTACTGTCTGGCCATCACCATAACCATTTATCAAATACAAAGGTTTTTTTTTACTGGATGTCCTTTTCAAATACAGTACCTTCAAAATTTGTCTTATTTATGATTCCACAGTAGACGAAACAGAAAGCCATAAACAAATGTACCCTCCCAATACTTGAATATTTTGTAATACCATTATAATTTACCATTCAATATCTATTATTTCACTAAATTTAATTAAACATTTAGGCGGGTTTTAATATTTAAGGTCTTACTAGTTATTTCCTTTTGTTTCTTTATATTTTAATTATGTATAAATACCTTTCTGTACAATTATAAAAGTCCTGGTTTGAAGTCTCTAACCTCCCTCCTTGCATACCGCCCTTACTCTATATAGGCTGTTCACGATAAAGTGAGCACTGTATAACAAGTTATTGCAAAATTTGTTTTAAGAAAAGAACGACGAATGAACTTCATGTACAAGTAACGGGTATCCACATATTAGTTAGTGACCATTTAGTTGAAACATGTTTTTGACTTAATATTTTCATTTTCAAATACAGTGAGATGTAATAATAATAATAATAATAATAATAATAATAATAATAATAATAATAATAACGCAGCTACCCTTGTTTATTCTCCATCTACTTGCTACTTAAAGTACTCAACACAGTAATCCAAATGTATGTTACATTTGTTAAAATTATATTTGTAGATTTTGTGAATTTTGTTCTAAAAAATTACAGTAATCCAAAGGCATTTTCAATTTGTTAAAATTATTTTGTGGATTTTGTGAATTTTGCTCTAAAAAAATTAATACCTTGAAATGTTTTAAACTGTTTGGGAAAATTGAATAGCGGTAACTGCTTGAAAAGTTACTTGATTTCCTCTACTAGGGACTAGGGAGGCCACTTAACAAAACGTTTCTTTAAAATAATATTAATAAATCTACCAAAAGTATATTCAATGTTTAGACACGAGAACTGCTAAAATAGCACCATTTTGCACCTTGAAATCCAAATTTTTCCGGAGGAGGACCCCGGACCCCCCTCCTTTTATTGGGGGATAATAATTATTCCTCCTCGTATGCAGCCGCGCCTGACTGACACAAATCAGTATTAATAGTCGTGTAGTTACTTACTAATGCACTTATATTAACCCTCAAGTAACATTATAAAATTATGTGATTTTAGTGAAGTTATACCTCAATTTAATACAAGTAAATTTACAGACTTGCACAACCATTGTTGTGAATAAATTAAGTATAATGTTTAATGTTGGTAAGCATAGTTAAAAACAACATGTATATAATGTGAAATATTACTCACAACTTCTAACGTATAACCAGTTAGAGAAAGTAATCGCTACACATAGTTACCCTATTGCCCTCCAAGATGAGCTGTTATTGGCTGGTGTGTTTCAAGGCGTATATTCGGGAAATATAAGGTTTATGGCTATCAGCATATTGAATAATAGCACTTAATATGTGTGCAGTTAAAACTAATAAATTCCTTCACCCTTAGGACATTTGACTAAATAACATTAATACATAACTTTGTGATGTGAGTAATTGATGAAATTGAGTCATGTGATGTGCTGGGCTAGGAAGTTATTGAGAAAGTTTTACCTAATTCTACAACAGTAACCTACAATCAAGGGGAGGTACTGGTAAGGAAAAATGTTTTCTCAGAAACAGTTATTGTGTGCTGAAGTTAAATTACAGCAAACTGATGCACAAACACATGCATGCACACAGTCTCACACGCACTTTTTTTTGTCACACCCACACACACACACACACACACACACACACACACACACACAGAGGGTGAGAGGTAAAGATGTTTAGGTTTAACTATAGAAAACAGCCTCGAATTGTGAAAATGGCAAGGTTAAAGATACATTAAATTTATACGAAGATAAATTAACATTGGATAAGTTATTTCTGATCCACAAAATGTTGATGGAAAATATTTTCAGTATTCAGTTTTGTATGTTGCATCACAAAAAGCAGTTTAGTAAATAAGTCCAAAGAACTTTTACAGCAAATGTAACTGACCTGATGTTATCTAGGGTCACTTATCACATGACCTCATCCGTGGGGTCTGGTTATCTAAAAACATGGTTACAGTCTAGATGTACATCTTTCTGCTGCTGTCCATACAGGAATTCAATATTGCTTCAATCTACGATAATACGTCCCTCTTTTTGATTCTTGTACAAACCTTCAAATTTATAAAGTAAGTTATCTAAATTTGTTATGGTAAAAAATATTTCTGTATAGGTACCAGATAAAATAATGTGTTTATTCAGTATTTTGAAATAGTATTGCAGGTCAGCTCTAAATGTGATTTGTTTCCATGTGCAAAATGCAAGTTTTATGGTAAGCTATAAGTATGTATGTTGTATTTATTCCTTGCTTTTCAACTTAAGTAGCCACTACCTTGAGGTGTACTAATTACGCATTACAGTACATGCAGGTACTGTAACAGTAGTGTTATGGAAAGTTTTTATTCATATGTAAGCCTACTTCTTTATAGTAGATACCTTCACAGAAGCTATTTACATATAAACATAAATATTTTTGCAAAAGTAAGCAAAAATTGCATTTATAAATTTTTTTGCTGTTGTGTTCCAGGAATTATATTTAGTTACTATATTTGTAAAAATTCTATTTCATGCACAGAATTTTTTTTGTATGTTTTCATGGATTTCTGTATAAAGAAATAACTATTGATAAATTAGTGATATAACATTCTGTGCTTGGGCAAAACTAGGCCAGAGCTAGGGGTTTGAGCTCTGGAGATCTCACTGGGAGAACGGGGCTTCATGCTTTCCCTACTATCTTATGTGAAACTTGGTACATCAGTAATCGCGTGATACACACATGCATGTTTTAAGAACAGAACTGCATTTCTCTTCAATTTAAATGGTACATTTTCAGACACTGTTTTAGCAAAGGTGGTTTCGTGTAGTACCATTTGATGTACGATGCTGACGTACGCATGCAATAAAACATTTATGTAAATTGTGTCAAAATAATATTTGTATTTTGTTGAATGAAGTGAAGGGACTTTGTTTTACTGCCTAATACTTTTATACAGTAACAAATAGATATGGTGAAATAAATCCTTATTGGTTTAATTTTCTGTAGGGTAGCGGTTGAAATTTATTTGAAACTAGTGTTGCAATATCAAAAAAGTGGGTGTGTTTAATTTCACAATTTGATACCACTAAATTGGTACTTAATGTAGTAGTAAAATATAGTAGATAAGTTTTCAGGCGAAGTTTAAAAATTTATTATTTGAAACTAGTATTGTGAAACAAAAAGGAAACAATGACTATTATTTTACTACTAGCATCAGATGGCAAAATAAAACCCTTCTACTGTTTTTTTTTTCTGTGCGACACCACATTGAAATTTTAAATTGTTTCTGTCTGCACCTGAAAATCCTGACATTTTTCTGGATTTGCTGTTTGTGTCTGAAGGAAAATTGTGGGGATGCGGACAAATGTATGGTATCACCACCACCATGGTTGATATCATAACATATCTGTTTTCATCAGCAGTATGAGGATGTAAAATAAATCCCCAAACTGTAACCAGAATAAGGTGTTCAAGGAACCAAGGAGTCATGAGAACAGTTTCTTGATCTACTCCTGGTTATCCTGCTCAAAAGCAGGATTAGCAAAGGAAATTACTTGTGTCTTGAGAGCACAAAGGAGGTTAATGTTTCGGCACTGGCTGGAGAACTTTGCTAATATTCGGATCCTTGAGCCACACTACTACTGTGGTGCAAGGAAGAAATAAGCAAAGAGAGACAGAGAGTGAGAGAGGGAGGGAAAGGGAAAGAAAGAGAGATTGGCTTGCTGGAAAGTTTTGCGAGGTCAGAATATTTACTTATACTATACTATCGTATTATTTTCTTATGTATGCCACTAAGTATGAAGGATTATGTCTACTTGATTGGTATGTCAGTAGCTTCTCATGACTATTACGCCTTTGTTCCGTAGACATTTGTTGGAAGAAATACCACAATTTTTGTTTTCTTCCAACAAATGTCAGATAATGTGGAAGTAATTTATTATCAAACAATGTAAAAACGTGTGGCAGACAAAACATTTACAGCATGAAATGTTGAAAATGTTGATATGCCGTCAAGAATGCCTGTAGCAGGGAAAATAATGTAAAATAAAGATGGCTTTGCATCACCTACCTTAAGGTTAAATGTTCCACATGTTTAGTGAGATTCTCTGCCACTTGATGCCAGCACTTTAAGGAATGTGATTTATCCCATCAATAACTTGAATACCTGAAGATGGATTTAAAATCTGAAGATTGAATTGTACATTGGAATACCATATAAATTTTGATAATTATATTTCATGTTATTCAAAATACATTATACTGGGTGAGTGACGACATGTGGAATGAGGAAACGGGGGCGAGATTGGAGTCGGGTGAACGCTGCATATGAGATAGAAACACGCAAACGACAAGCTTCACAGAATTAAGGAAGGCATCAACCATTACTTTCAGTGCTGTACTACTTGGCATTCGTGTGGAGTTAACATACATCAGAATAGCTTGACCTGGATAATAACCCAGGTCCTCACGAATACAAATACAAGCATTTTACAACTGCTCCACTTCACTCAGTGTGTGTCACAGGATATTGAACAAATATTGTATACTTTGTTTATTCTTCAGTATGCGACAACAGCTATTTGCGTTAAAATTGATCAAACAGACCTTTACAAAAATCTCTTTGCGTAGCAGTTTTCAAAATTATTCTTTTGTAGTTTTTTATCAAAGGACTGATTTGACAGGGTTCACATTGTAGACAAGACTACGAGGAGCCTTACAGATGAAGGCCCCTTGTGCAGTGCATGAAAGTATGTAAGTTGTAATACAGACCTGGGGCCCAATTTTTGAAACTGTCGAAATAATTTCGCTGGAGGAATGGTGCCCTTCCGCTAGCGGAATCAAAAAGTGCAATTTTTGAACACTCGATACCGGAATTACGATCGGAATCTAGGCCAGAAGTGTCGAAATTAATCAGCCTGCAAAGTAGGTGGCGGAATGTCAATTCCGGTAGAGAAATTGCTGTGTGTGTTGTTGTTGAAACAAGAAAATGGCCACCCTGATTTTGTTTCAGAATTTCATCTTATTTTATCAGATGATGGCAAAGTCGTTAGAGTTTGTGAAAATGACAGGAAGAAACATCGTACTTTAGTGGATTTCTTCGGCGACGAAAGGAAATTTAATTACAAGTGTGAAAATGCCTCCGAGTCGGACAGTGTGCGATTAATGTACCTTCAAAAAAATAATATTGTGTTACCCGTGGATGTAAATATGATGGATAAATCGTATGCAGCTAAGGTATGAATACTGTTGTTTGTATTGTTTCAGCGAGTGTAAAATGTAAATCAAACTTGGCAAAAAAAATCCTAACCTATGCATCACATAGCCAATTTTGCTTGCTGGCAGACTCGTTAATCGGCATATACTTGTGCAGGGATGTAAATGTTTTTATTTAAAAAAAAAAAAAAACTATCGTGTCTTATAGTAGAAAATACTATAAATTAAATAACAATAATAATCATAGGGTTCTTGAGACATAATGCAGTAAGATTGTAACACTGAAGTTGATTTCTTGATTGTACCCTAGCTACTTTCTTGAAACTAGTATCAAAGCATTAGGCCTACTCCACTAACATAGCTTCTAAATTATTGGCCACACTATGATCTAACCCTCTAAACTATTGTCAGTTTTTTTTAATTGCTGGTTAGGTGTGTCCTTTCTTTTAGCTAATTTTGAACCTTGCATATTTAGTAGCTAGTGGCTGACCGGAGGTAATTAATTCTTACCCTTTAGATAAGACATGGTTTGCAGGCATGTACATTGTGTGAGCGTTTTGCTCATAGTGCAACCAGTTGTGTAAGAATACTTGAGAAGTGCTGTGCTTGGTTGTGGAATAGAATTTTGTAAGGGACAGTTTTATTCCCATATTCATTTTAATAAAGTGCTAGAATGCATTTAATTAAAATTACATAAAACTTAGAAAAATATATATATTCCACAACTAACAACAGCATTTGGTATTTGGTAAGTCTGATGTTGACCTGACTAGTCATGCTATGAGTGAAATGCTCACACAACATACATGCCTGTAAACAATATATTATCCCAAGGGTAAGTATTAGTTACATCCGGTCAGCCTCCTAGTAACTAACAAAAATATATCCAAAATTCAGGAGAAAGGACACACCTATCCATCATAAAAAAATCTGTATTTCAAAAGTTAAGCAAGATACTCATTGCACAACCAATAATGTGTTAAAATACTATGAGGTGTTTTTCATAGACACATAACAATAAAGTGACAGTAATAATTGCCTACTACTGTCCTAGTTTATGTTTTGTTAGTAACCAGTAAGTTTTGTGGTTATTGTGTTTATCAAGTAAAATACTACTCAGTCTTAACCCTGAAAGTTTCAGTGAATAATCATTTACTTTTCCACACAAATCCACGTAGAGTAATGAATAAGCCCTACATTGTATATTTTTATATCGACGTTATCGTATATCATAACTTGTCATATCTCTGCACAAAATTGTACTCAAAGATACGACAGCTGCAATGAACTAAACTAAAAAGTTATTGTCCTTGCAAGCAAAATAGGTTAGCCACTAGTCACATTACTTGGCAAAAGTTTGTGTTAAATTGTACATTTACGCACTTACTGAAAGAATGGGACAATATTCATACTCCAACTATAAACAATTTACCCAAATTGACCTTTCATATGTGGATTTACATTATCTCCGGCAAAACTCATTTTTGGGGCGGTATACCATCACTCACATATGGTCTGACTCAAAATCATTTTCACGCCAAAAATCACATTTCCTTTGTCGCCGAAGAAATTCACTTCAGTGTACAATTTTACAGTTCTACCTGCTATTTTCATAAACTGTTCCTCTCAAATTCTCATAAAGAAATCTTCTGGTAAAAGCAAAAGAATTAATAAAATAATAAAGCTTGAAAAAAAAATGCCAACATTCCTAGTGTTGTAGTGTACTCAGCCAAGGAGGGCAATAGTTAGTTTTGTACACACTAACGATGTACTAATTAAATATAAGAACGACTCAACAAGACCACTAAAACATGGCGCAGTCATCAGGATATTTGTGAAAACTGAAATTACGACAGGCAGGAAAATGTTGGTGATCACAAAATCGGGCGGTCCCAGCATGAACAAAGCCGCCATTAACGTGACAGGTAAATAAACGAAACCGTGAAAATACGTGAAAGTGACGAGAATTAGCTAAGAATAATTTAAATTCAGACTTTGTTGAGACCATTAAAACAAAAACGACGCACATAACCTAAAAATGGCACGTATTGTCAATTTGCCCGCACCACTAATTCTAACTGGAAATGTGGCGGCACACTGGCAATCATTCAAACAGAATTTTGAGATATACATGATCGCCAGTGGAAATGACTCCAAGCCAGATAACGTAAAAATAGCTATTCTTCTAAATATCATAGGTCAAGAAGGTATTGACCTATTTAACACATTTAACCTCACCAGTGAGGATAAGAATAAATATGACAAGGTATTGCAAGCATTTGAAGAACACACTACTCTGAAGAAAAATGAAGCCTATGAACGGTACATCTTTAATCAGCGTCATCAAGCTGAAGGAGAGCCCACTGATCACTTCATCATGGACCTAAAAAAATTAGCCAAGACCTGTGAATTCGGCAACTTAGAAGATTCATTAATTCGGGACCGAATCATTGTAGGAATTTGCAGCACAACGCTACGGGAGAGTCTACTAAGATTAGAAGACTCCACACTACCGCAAGTAATAATACACTGCCAGGCAGCAGAAAGAAGCAGGCAACAAGCAACACAAATGCAACAAGGGAAGACAAAGGAACAAACACGTGCAGCAGACGAAACAACAACACCCATAGATATACTGCGGCGAGGTAAAAGTGGCTTCAAGGGAGCTTCGAAAGCAACACAACAGGAACAAGAAAATAAAGTAAGTCATGAACGGGAAAAATTTCCAACCAGTGCATCAAACTGTCGTAACTGTGGAAGAAAACATCCTCCTCGGCAATGTCCAGCCTACGGAAGAAAGTGCTCGAAGTGTCTGAAATATAATCACTTTGCTGTTGTGTGTCG
>PNEQ01006374.1:0-32830 GCA_003012365.1 Medauroidea extradentata
TACATGTTGGAAACTATTTCGATCGGGTCATTGTTTATTAAACGTGACCTTGCGGACTCCGAACCAATGGCGGACATGCGTAAAAACGCTCACGGACTCCTGCGCTACATCGTCAAATGTTCAAATGCTCACTCACTGGAGCAGCAGCCAATGAACAAATATAGCTGACGACAGTGCACACAGGACTGTGGAGTCTAGCATGCTGGGCGTTGAACCCGCGAAATATCCGGGCCTCTACTTATCACACATCTCTTAAACGAGGTCAGGAACTCGCTGGAAAGAAATCCGACATACCCTATGATCAGGAATCTGAAATATCACGTTTTCTTTTGGACACAATCAATAATTCAAACAACTATGTAAGTTCTCGACACTTTCTCAACTATATCTTGCTTTATTTGTCTCGCCTGGAGAGCGTTGATCCTATAATAAAGAAGCAAGCAAATTGAGGCCATATAATGTTTCGCCATGTCAGCGAGCAGCTAATGAACAGCTGTTGTCTGCTTGAGTACATACATATTCTTAGAGGCTAGCCTACAGGTCATCGAACCCACGAATTTTTCAGGTCTCTACCTGTGACTATGGACAGGAAAATTTCGCGAATTCAGTGACCCATAGGCTAGAATCCATTGTCCTATACGTATACAAGCCCCGTCTATTCGTTCATTGTCTGCTGTTCCACTGGGTAGAAGCTAGTGGACAAATGGTCAGGGCTTGAGTATGCATAGTATAGTTGATTCTGACATGAAGGCCATTGAATTCGCGAAATTTCCCGGTCCCTATGAAAAATAACCACCGCATCATTCACCAGGAGTCATTAAGAAAAACCATGAAAAACCTAAATCAGAATGGCTGGAGCCGGGGATCAAACTCGGGTTCTCATGAACGCGAATCCAACGTGTTACCGGAGACACAGTATGTTAGCTTTTTATTTCAGCCAAGTATAACTGCCGAACATACTCCTTGTTTGTTGCATTACATTATGATTTCTCGCCTATGTAACTCTGTGTAAAGAACAACCAATTTTTGGAGGAGATAATATTTTACACCAATTTCTTCCAGTGTCTTATGCTCACGTGTACAGCTCTGTTTCATGATCATTGATTGGATTTTTTTAACCTCAGCGCAGAGTTCTACTAGCTCCTGGTGTGACGGTAACCTCTTATTCTGATTTGTATAGTCAAATGAGCGACGCCTCTCCACACAGACACGATACTAATAACCATGAAACAGAGTTACAGATACGTGCGTAAAACAATGAAACAAGTTGGTACACAATATTTTTCACCAAAAATCCTACGTATCTGCAAGATTAGGTCCAGCCTTTTTTTAATTTAAAGACAGCCGTTACTTTTAAACAAAAAAATAAATTTTATCAGTAAAAAATATCGTGCAACTTCTTAATGTGAGGAATCGCATAACAATTCTAACGTTTATTGGTAAGATAAAATGTATGCTTCCACATGGCAGCAGTTCTATACTTCCTTGCAGTGTACAAATAAAAATATACAAGTTTTAACCTCTAATGTATTTTTCACCATACGTGAGTTAGAACCTTGAAATTAGAAAACCAAAACTTTTTAGCTGAGCTTCCTCACATATTTAACTTTAGCTACAAGTGCCTTCGTCATTAATTTTATGGATGTACGTAAGAAAATACGAGCAATTTTACTTCCGAAAAATTAATATTTATTTTGTGTACATGAGTGTCCACAAATGTTATTCACTTAAAAATAATGTAATATGGTCTTAAATCGTGCCAGAAAACATTGTTTTCTTTCACAAATTTACACATGTTAATGTGACGTAATAGCTTGAAGAATGTTTCGTCGCAAAGTTTTGTTCCCGGAACAGTCGTGGGAGCCACGGTTGGTGCAGTGCCTAGGGCACTCCCCTTTCAACAAGGCGATCTGGATTCGACTCTCGGTGGGGTTGGTTCCCGGATTTTCATATGTGAGAATCGTGCCGGAATATGTTACAGGTCGGCGGGTTTTCTCGGGGATCTCCTAAATCCCGCGCTCTTAATCCCGCGCTCTTAATCCCGCGCTGCCCCATATTCACATCAGGTAACTGTACGTGCTGACCAAAATCTCTTCACTTTCCCGAAACAACTGTGGTGGAGATGCGTCTTTTGTTTAGCTTAAATTTAGTCTTTGTTTATTAATAATTGTATGGCAATTGTGTATCTGCAACTTGGGGGTTAGTTTGAACTGAAGGGCATACACCTGAGTCGCGGCAAGGGAGGGGTGATAAGGTGGTACTTTGTCATAGACTTCCTCATGATTTTGATGGGGGGACCACACAACACCCAGTTATGAACTAGGGATTGAAACTATACAATTTCCTTCCTAGCCAGGATTCGAAACCCAGCACCACTAGGCTACAGTTCAGGAGCGCTAACCGTTGAGCCATGCGGCCGGATACATTTTTTTTTAACATTCTAAACATTTAATTAAAGAGAATAACTTACTTTTATACCCGTCTAGTAGGTCACCGCGGTGAACGAATGGACAGAAAATTCGCCTCACACAAAGGCGGTCCGGGTTCGATTCCCGGCGGAGTCGGTCCCGGGTTTTCGCATCGTGCCGGACGATGTCGTTGGTCGGCGACTTTTCTCGGGAATCTCCGGTTTCCCCATTCTCCTTAATTCCAGCGCTGCTCCAAATTCACCTCGTGTCACCCCTCACCAGCGCTGAAAACCTCGATTTTTAGCGCTGACCAAAATCTCTCACTCGCTCACACTTCTAATATCTCTCTTTCATCTACAATGTAAACGGTAAATGTATGGAAATGTGTATAGTTTTGGTAAGAGTTTTGACGAGTCGTGTATAACGTACTGAGAAGCGCAGCGCTCCGTACGCTGAACGAATAGTTGGGGCTAGATAGGTTCGGTGTATCGCGGGTTGCATGCGTGGCCTGGCAGGGGCGTCTAGTCGTCGTGGGGCCGGAAGATAGCGGCGTGGACAGGATCGCAGTCACAACGAAGGTCGGTCCGACATGAAAGGAGTCTGTCCACGTGAAGAATGTGCAGAATGCAGTCCAAGGTCAGCGGTGACATCCGCGGCTTCACGGGACACACAAAGAACAACGCGACAATGCGCCGTGGTTTCTGCGGCAGCGGGGGATATTGCATTCCTAGCGTAATACTGACCGTGATGTTCCACGGCGGGAGGAGGGGACACCACAGCTTCCTAACATTCGGAAAACCACAGTAATTAACTGCTCCCCGGCGTATTTCTTATTGTTCTCTACTCGGCGCGTCTTGTCAATCGGCAAACTACATGTACGATCCCCCTTCATCAGAACTTACTCCTACAAACTACACACACACGCGCACACACACACATCACTGACTTGAGAGTTCTATACAGCTGGCACATGGACATTGTTGCAGCGAGTTTTTTTTTTCTAAAGAAATACCATTAAACGTTTGTTCGGTATCTTTCTTTACGTAAAGAAGCACACATAAAACTATGTTTCTCTTTTTTTTTTTTTGTTTTCTAGATATGTTTAAGAGCATGCTTTCGGGGCACCTCATAATGGATAAAATAGGTTTTTCAAACTGGTGTCTTTTAACAAATACTAACCAGAATCGTGAACTAAAAATAGACAAGCACGCGCTATACTTTACTACGCCCTTTCGAAAATAAAAACAGTAGGGTCACAGCTTAAAGTCCTATAGGAAAAAGGCAACTACTGAAACACTGCGTCGTTTTCGTGCTGCGTGCATAAGGCAATACTGTTGCTGACGCACGAGCATGTCTAGATCTTAAGGCTCACCACTTCCCACGAAGTTGTAAGGGCGACCTTGAAGTGCCCCCCAAATGCTGCATCTTTCAATACGAGCCAAGCCCTGCAACTAGCGTGCAAATTCCCGCCTATATAATTTTACTATGGGTCTTAAGTGTGTTCAAGTGCGATAAAATCGTAATTTTATATTTATATGAAACAGTGCTAGTTTTGCAGACGATATTTATGACTACAGTTTCTGTTTACAAAGCAAATTTAGCTCGCATGGTTTTCTCATAAAGGTGCGTCATGTTCCGCTGTCATGCAAATAGTGAAAACCAATTGACTTACGAATGAGAAATTATTCATTGTGAAATAACATGCAGTGGGCTACTTAATAAAACATTACAAAAACATTCTGCGAACTATTTTTATATTTTAATAATAATTGTGGAACTTTTCCCTGTATTTTTAAGATTATTAAAAAAATTCGGAATATTTGCGTTGTGGGTTTTAAAATGTTTTATTACATAGCCCATGAGACGTAAATTCACAGTGAATTATTTCGTTTAATTAGGTTTGTTAGTTTTCAGTATTTGTATGGCAGCAGAATACGCAAATTTTGACTTTGACGCACAGTTATGAGGAAACTATCGAGCTAAAATTGCGTTGTAATAGGAAACTGTACTCACAAACAGCCTTTCGTCTACAAAACTAACACTATTTCATATAAAAATAAAATTATGATTTTATCGCACTTGAACACCCTTAAACGATGAGCATATAATGTTATTGTTGAAAAGTATGTAGCGAAGTTCGGTGCACGTCTCAATCTGAGTTTCACATGCATCCGGTTAGCACTCTTTGAAGTACGGTGGTCTGAAAAGGCCGATTTTCGCTGTGTTGAAGCGCTCGAAACATAATTTTGAATGTTCGCGGTGATTTAAGAGTGATATCCCATCTTTGTCCGAAGTGTTTTATTTTCATGCATTGACAAAATGTTTGCACGCGGAGTAGTTTCGTAAAAACACACAAGCTTCGACATGCATTGCAACGCATTGGAAAAGCGAAGTAGGCGGTGGCCTTAAGAAGGCGTAATACATAATTTAAGGGCTAAGGAACGTTAGTAGAATATAAAAAAACTGAAAAAGAATAATGCTGACTTCTAAGTTTTGTTAAATATCTTAGATAACGGTTTACCTGACTGACGAGTTCGTTCATCGCAATTTTTTCTGCCGGGATTAAACACAGTCAGTTTCGGCGCCAAATGTTGTACCTCACAAATACGTCACATGGGTAAAATATCTTATCGAAAAGTTGACAAAAATAGTTTTATACAAATGCTCTATTCTAAACATGCATACCGGTACTTAGTTTAAAAAGCCTACATTTCAAGTTTAACTTATACATTAAGTATTATTTACGTATCACGTTCTCTTTAATGCTATGTTCCCACATAGCACAAGTGTCGCGAAACAGTTTTTGAAAGCTTTAAAAAGGAGCACTGGTATCTTAAAATGACCTTACAATTACGTTAGTTTTTTTTTACTATGAAGACATTATTTTTACAGAATAATATGCTTGTGGCTACTTACTTAATTAACAAATATTTTTTTTGTAATAAACTGTACCTAATTTTGTACTGAATTAATTCTACATTTCTTAAGCATTTATTAACTTAACTTTGAGAAGATTTTACAGTACATAACTTCTTTTAGGCTTGAGAACTAACTGTTCAAAAAGCTAAATGGATACGTAACCCAAAAGTTCAATTATTTAACTCCTTGCCCTTTTCTTGACCGTGTCTGTTACATTGTAAATTGCTTGTTTCAGAAGGCACAATATTTACCAGAGACACAGAAACATAATAATAAAGATCATAGTTTAGACACTCTACTGAAAAGTCTAGTACAAGATGAAAACAAACGCTGTAAAGTGCGCAGAGTGTGCGAAACTTAAAATCAGGGAATAAATGACAAACAATTGTCCGTGTTGAGAGAAAACAAAATTTAATATTTAAATAATGTCAAATGTTTTCGAGCAACATCGGGATATCCAGTAGAGGAATCAAATTACATGTTATAGTTTCAGTGAATTAATATATTACTTGAATAATAAAATCAATAACTAAGCTAATTTCTTGCGTTAGTAAAAAACCACATGAATTTCAAATTTATATTATAAGTCCTAGTAGTTTTGCTTTATTACGTGTGTAAGTTACGCCATTAACCGGATGATACTTGCAGGTTTTTAGTTGTATGGAATAAAAACTGCATGAAGAATCAATAAAACATCTTGTGCTGGATATAATAAATTAATAATGTATTAACGACTGGAATTAAGTTATTATATTAGAATGTAGTTTGCACATGTAAATTAAATTATTTACCAGGCCTACATAAAACACACTGAAAATGAGGAAAACATATTCACACGATCTGAATAGTAGGCCTAATGTAGTTGAGTGAATAACTCATACACAAAAAATCACATAGTAAGAAAAATTTCAGCCGTTACATATTTCTTACGTCTTCCCTGACCATATAAAGGCGTTTATTTGGGAAAAGAGGTTTGCATTTAAGCAGTGTACTGATGTAAATATTTCATTTACCAAAAACTTCGTTGGAACAACTAAATTAATTGTTTGTGTAAGGGAAAATAGTGACTTCTTCCTGAAAACATTTATTGGGACACCAAATAGGAAAAAAAAAAGTGTTTGATTTGGCGGTTTAAAATAGAAAAATTTCTGTCAGTACGCCGAGGTTTCATTTGGATTATAAGATCTTATCATTTAACTGGGCTAGTTACCATTTTTTATCGTGGTCAAAGGCTGTATTCGTCGTCAGTTATAACGAGAGTGATGCGTGGTTTAAGGCAATATAATTTTTGCATAGTAAATAATTAAAAACATTTCAAATACAATTGGAAGTTTTACGGTTTAATTTGTTTCATACTGTTGAAACTGTACCATTTTGACTACTTTCACTACTACGGGCCTGCAACTGTAATCACTAACACTGTTACAGGCGTGATATTCTCACGTTTGGTAAAATAACTCTTGAGCAATGAACTTGAACCGAGACATGCACAAACATAGGGTATGGTTGTGTCAATATAACATAAATAAATTTTTAGTAAAATTATTTATAATTGCGTCAGTAAAGTATTTATTTGGTCAGTAAACGCCAAAATTTGCACTTATATGGTTTTATGTACGCCACTGAAACCAACTGACATACCTAACCGAAAAAAATTCACAGGTTGTAACAATGTTGTAGGCTATGATATGACATATATATAAAACAAATTATAAAATATTTTGGTATTTAATAAAAAATGCTGAATTTGAAAATGAAAATTTAAAAATTCCAACATTTTTTAAAAATACAAATATATATGTATATATGTTTTTATATGATTCATACCATAGTCTACAACATTTTTATACACTGTGATTTTTTTTTCAGTTTGGTATGTCAGTTGGTTTTAGTGGCACACAGTAGGCTTCAGTATATATTTTGTAAAATCAACAAAATTAGTTTTGCTGTCTTTAATATTCTGTTCAGCGAACCAAAACTATTAATTGGTTGATTGTCAGTATTCATTGTTCACGTTAACGTAAATAAAATCAATATTATGTCTGTAGTTGAAAACCAATAAATGCTGTAAAACCGCTCGATACTAAAATGCATAGAACTTCACCAAATTAATGATTGTGCAATAAATGAACGTTAGTAAATTGTTAAATAATAGCGTTTTAATGTTTCTCCTAAACGATTCGATAGCTTCAAGAAACCTACTAACGTACCGTAAATGCGGTATAAACGACTGTGACAGGCACATTTCGTACGTAGGCGAAAACAAAATCTTTCGAAGGCCGTATGTTCTGTTATGTATTGAAAAAAACTGCATTTTGACATTTTTTAATTCTTTTGTTAACGGCCGGTCCTTATTATGAAATTTTAAGTTATACATTTTGTTTGTCCTTAAATTACTTATGTTAAGAACCATTATGCTTTTTAGTAGTTGTAGTAGTCGAATATGGATTTAAAAGTAGAATTTACTTTTTGAAGTGTTCACTGAAAAAAGAGTATAGTTGCAGGTACCATACTTGTGTTAAAATAGGAACAGCCAAACAGTTTGGTTGTTGGTACTACTCTGGACAGTTCCGTCAACAATCTGTTTTGTAGAAGAAACTAAGAGCCTTGTTACTTTTACAAACCAGATGGTAACTTCTACAAAACAGATTGTTGAAGGAACTGTCCAGAGCAGTACCAACAACCAAACTGTTTTGTTGTCCCTTTTTTAACAAAAGTATGCTACCTGCAACTATACTCTTTTTTTCAGTGTACTTCTTGCGTGGTGATTTCGGTTTTAATCAAAATCGTTTTAATAGCTTGCATTTTTTTTCTGCATAATTTACAAATTCTTTATAGCGTGAACCGTACACCATTTTAATATGGAGGTAACAATAATACACATACAAAACACACACGTATGTACGAACTACATCCATACGAGCGGAATCTGTATGTTTTATAATTTTTATTGTAGCCGAAGCATAGGATTTGTTTGGGAAATAGTGTCATATGAAGTACAACGGTTATTTAGTTATTTTTAGCCAGTAAGTTTCACATTTTTAATGTACAACCGTCTTAAATAAATAAAGACATGCAAAATTCGCGTTATCATTTGGTAGCAGACTGAACTTCATTTTCCTATACATAACAGAGCATAATCTGCAAATAAATTGGCCACGAACCTTCACGTGTCGTCATTTCCGTGTGTTACGTCTTTACAGAGATTGGTCTCTCTATACCGTGTAAGCATTCTCCGCGGCAAGTCACGACAGTATCGGCCAGCGGGAGACGGCGAACGAACCTATAGTCACTTGGAGACTAGTCAGTTGTCAGAAAATAAAGCGAATTTTGCAAGTCCCTACAAAAAGAATGAAGTAAAATATATCAGGTGTATCAGCAATGCAGTGGTTTTATAAATGTAGGCCTATATGTGACCAATTCATGATAAAAGTGTCATAAAAGGTGACAAATTTTCTAATTTCTGTATCTCAAAATATAATAAACTTACATCTAACAAATAAAATCCACCACAGAGAAAGCAATACTTTATTGAAGTATATTAAAACTATATACATCCAGGCTGATAGGAAACCATTTAAAATTTATTGAATTGCTATAAATGTGTCGAATGTACTGTCGAAATATAAAGGCATAACGGGTAATAAAAGGCGATCAGCCAACTAACAGGCAAAATCTATGACGAGAATAAACGAACGCTTGTCTCTGCTGTACTGCAGAGGAAACATAATGTCCATGTCTCCTGTGAAGTATGGACACGATCAGGTACGCGTGATGAACGATGTGAAGAATAACGTGCCATCTCAAAGTTAAACCGATTTGTTTTCCAAGTTTGCTTGCGGTGCTATGCATGACGACACGTGGAGGCCTGTAACACGAGGTTTGCATCAAACTTCGACGCCTATACGTAATGTAAAGCTGATTTCTAGCAGTGGTGGTGGCCTTGCAAGTCGTAGGCTAGATGGAACGCGAATAGTATCAAACAGCTTTGATGCAACATCGCGTGCTCCCTGAAATAGTCACGTACGTCTGCGAAAACAAGTTACACAGTGCTGTCATTCTCCTAAAACACTCGGCTTTCACAAATAACTTTGCTTTTTACACGCGAATATACATGGGATACTTTCGTTACGTAACACATTTTACACAACAGATGATACACTTTCATATTATCGGATGAATTTCTTTTAAAAGTGTTATTACAATGATGTAATCTCGAACTTAATTTCAACAGACCCATTTTAGGTACGGGAATTTGATGGCTGTCTTAGAACAGCAACAAATTTCTGACACCCAAAGTATAGCTTTTTACGTGTGTTTTGGATTAACATCCTATAAACTGAATGGCATGGAGAAAGACAATGGTAACTCACAATTTTTTTTATTATTTGAGTTTTATGCAAGAACACCGTAGTAATCTGGTACTGTACATTCCGATGCACGAAATTAAGCAACTTGACCACAAAAAGCAGCACAGAATACTATTACTTTGATTTTATTGCAAGCCACAATTTCGTAGCTTATCACAGTAATAATATCGTTATATATATATATATATATATATATATATATATATATATATATATATATATATATACACTTGTTTTGTAGATTATTTTTCATTCGTTATGTATTGTAGTAACTAATGACAAAATGTATAAAAAAAATAACGATTTTAATTGAATTTCTTTGTCAAATTGGACATATCCCAGTTGTGACACCATGTGTGGGTTACCATTGTTAGAGACACTGGAAAATCGCGAAAATGTTTAGCATAGTCTCCAGTAAACTGTATTATATTAACTGTGACATGTGTGAACAGTTTTGAGACAAATCCCACACGCTGTGTGTTCAAGCTATACAGTTCTAACTGGGCCTGTTGTAGAGAGAAAAAATTCTAAAAATAAACGATAGCTAATGTTGATACAAAACATTCAGTGTTATATACATCACGTTGGAGCCTAGCAAGCAGTCAACTATTCCCGCGATTTTACAGTGTCTCTAACCATTGTGTTTCCCTATTCGCACAATTTCCTAGTTTAAAAATGCACTGATTATAAATACCGTGTTAATTAATAGTAATTAACCTCACTTAGGTTATAAGGAAATATTTCTTAATAATTATTTGTTGTAATATACAAAATATTTACTTTAAAGAATTACAGACAAAGTAGAGTAATACTGATAACACTAAAGTTATGTCACATAAAATTACGTTTCAAAGTGTTTCGTGGTCAGTCTCCATAATCAGCAGCATTAGTGTAGATTCAATTGCCTGTAGTAACAATGGGATGGCTTACCTAAAAAACATTAAATTTAATAAAGATTTAGAATAAACATTTTTAAAAACAAATACTCGTATGTTGTTTAATAGACTACTTAAAGAAACTATAGTGATAACTAATTTTACTAACTAGTCAAAAATTAAAATTTTGCTGGCTTAAATAATATTTGTTTCTTCTTTACAGCGTTACCGAAAAGCATGTATATCTACACCTTTGAAGTGCTCGTCCCCTGAAGGTGACAGATATTTTGATAACACAGCAAAATACGAGTCTTAAAAGTTTACAAGAAACATAAAGTTTCATCATTTTCGTTAAAAACCGTTATTTTTTGTGGGCGTAACAAATAACAACATTAAGAAACGAGCGAGCAATATGCAGCTGTGTGGGCTAAACTGGTACATCAGATTCGTTCTGTTTCAGAATCAGCCAAAATTTATTACTTTCGAAAGAAAAACCCTTATTTTGATCCTATTTGTTCTGCAAAATCCGAAACAACTATCGCGCATTGGTGGTGTTGAAAATAACTATCGTTAACTTACCTGACGATAATACATGTGTATCTGGGATAAGATTTCGTTTGCACGCACTGTATCTTAGATCATATAAAGGAAATATTTTCTAGCAGTAAATATAACAATATAATATCCTATTAATTGAACATTAAACACAACCGCATATTGTCACAAAATCATCGCTTAGTGCTTAATTTTAACAATGTTTTGTAAATAACTGTTTTAATATGCTTCATTACTACACGTAATGAAATTTGAAACTCACTGTAATGAAGGGTTTTAAAACAGTATTTGTTATAGGAATAAACTAAGGCTATTTATCAGAATCATCTGCCTTAAAGATGTAAAGATCCCGTCGTTCGCTAACCGATAGTTTTTAATGTCTCAAGTTTTATGTTACGAGTCCAAAGAGACTAGTAAGCGTGTAAACCAGAGCCTCAACTTATCCCTTTGTGGCACGGTCGTGATAATTATTCGTTGCGCTTAACACACATTGTATGCGTCAACCAGTTTTCACTTCGACGGTTTTAAGCGTGTAATCAAGACAGCGTGAGAGGACGATGCTTGCTCAGTCTAATAATACAGTAGATGTCTTTAAGATACGTGAATTCTTTAAATTGTTAGCAAAGTGGTTGCTCTAATCGAATGATACTATTTTGATTTAAAAAAAAACATATCAAACAGTTCTCTTGAGACGCAGCTACATGTAAAGCAGCCAGATCAAATTTCCCAGGTGATAAGGGTAGTCAGATAAGATAAATATAAATAAGAAATCATTATATTAAGCTTTATATTTGTTACGATTGTCTAAGGAGCTCAATTTATGGCCACTCGAAATTGTTTTGCAACAATAATAAAAATATTTTTGGCTGCAATATAATTTTTCATATCGAAGTACCCCTACATTGTTTTGTCAC
This sequence comes from Medauroidea extradentata, assembly GCA_003012365.1. Lineage (NCBI taxonomy): Eukaryota > Metazoa > Arthropoda > Insecta > Phasmatodea > Phasmatidae > Medauroidea > Medauroidea extradentata. Next base: position 12,042 of record PNEQ01006374.1, read on the forward strand.
AAATATATCATATTTTGTACCAACTTTTTAGTAGCATTAAACTTCAAACATGTTCAGAATTTGGCACCCTAAACATCACCAATTTCGTTATAAAAAAGCTGAAATTAGGAAAATATTTTCTTGAGAACAAACAGATTATTATTTTGCGAAACGACTTCATGGAATTGTGCATCGTATGACAGATCTTAAAAATAAATTTTGTCAAAGCATTACGTTGAAACGTTTTGAGTTTTATGCTATAATGTGGCAAATACCTACCATTAATCTGAAATGTTGCCAGCCGAGAGAGTAACAGTAACACAAAAACTAACCCAGTAAATTTTTGACTTGATACATGTGGTCATTACTTCGCTAGTATTATTCAGAGAGCTGTAATTATTTTCCTAGGCCACTAGAAGCATTCAATGTTTAATATAGCCTACATGTAACAGCGGTCTGGCGAGATACCAAAATGTACGCTGCATTTTTTACAAACATGCTTAGAATATAGTACATAGACCTCAATCTAAATAAATAATTTTAGTTACACAAATGGTAAATTGTTGTAAACAAAGTACATATTTTAGTTAAGACTCATTCACCAAGTAAATAGCAGAATAAACATTTAGAGCTAATTTTGGACTGAAATCACATACGCACCCAAAATCTACTTGAAATGTGCTGACCCACTCCGAAAACAAAGAACATTATATATTGACATGTAGAATGAGAAAGATATAGAGAGTGTAAGAGAGACACAGGTCCAATCCACAATCGCTGTAAATGTATCCCATTTGGAGAGAATTTCGGCGAAGTTCATAATTTTGGTGATTTGTGGGTATTTAGGGTGCTGATTACGAAGTGACACTTTGCCACTTCAAATACTAGAAAATAGCAAAAACATTAGATTGTTTACGGTGCCTCGTCTAAGACACGAGAAAAAAGGGGTTATCGAAGAAAGGGTTTTACACTCACAAAACTACACACACACAAAGGAGAGGTGTGTCAAGGACGATGAAACCAGCAAATAATGTTAATAATCAAAGTTCCGGGGAAACCTATGGTTTATCCAATATGACACATTATATGTTACTACAGGAAACGCTATATTTCTACCAGTGTTCCCGAGGATCAAAACGTCAAAATGCTGCCCATGTGGACGAAGACATTACAAGTGTTCGAAATGGGCGCCGTCCTCGCATCGATGCCCGTACATGTTGCAACATTGCCGTGTTCGCACGTGTCCATACATCGTAACGTGAAAACCGTCGTTTTTCGAACCTAGGTTTATAGCATTATTTGCGTGTTTCATCGTCCACGACACACCCGTTTCGTTTGTACCTACAATTACCAAAATCCTGTGTGTATGTATATATATATATATATATAGTGTATGTTTTCCTTCAACTGTATTTGTTTGTCACGCACACATTAACACACACATCCTACTCTCCCACTCGTGTGTGTTTGTGTGTGTGTGTGTCTGGCTTGCTCTGCTCTCCTCGGCACTAGCAACTTCAGAAACCTCTGCAACACTGTATAAGTGACTATTCGTGCAGTTCATGTCAGAGTGAGATATCCTGTGTGCAGAAATAACTTGTAGGGAGTGTATTTTGCATGTAACGGTGCAGTTGACCCTGAAAGTACGTTGCTGTATTTTTCTTGTCGATTTAGACAAAAAATTCATACCTGCCTAGGTAGGGTCTCGAAGCTAGGCGAGGGCAGTACTTCGTTAAGAATCTGTTTACCAAATTCTATTTGACTTGTGTACGTTACGTATAATGAGACTTTTATTCAATAAAAAATCTTATATGCCCTAGTTTTCGCATACTGATGCATCAAAGTATAAATGGTTACTGTGTGGTAGCTACCGCATATTTAGGTAAATCACACCAATAAATGTAATTATTTTTCGCACTTACCAAAAATATGCTATATAAATTTATACAAAAAATTATGATTTTCGCAGTCATAATAAACAAACCTATTTTGGGAACTTCAAAAAAATATACAAACAATAGTAATTTAGCGAAAAAAAAAACATGTAGCAAATAAATCTACATTATGGCTCGTAAATAAGCTTTTTGTACCAGTTAAATCTTCCAGTAAACTAAAACCAATTCCCACTGATTTAGAATTTTATAAATAACTCATGACGTTTAGTTTACTGCGAACAAAGAATAAGTCCCGAAAATTGTAACTTGTTTTACGTTGACGTGACCTTATTTAAAATCAATTAGGCGTAAAAGTTAAATCTTACGAAAATGTCATCCGTGCTAAAGTTAACAAATTGAAAAAAAAAAAAAATGCGTAACAAATAAAAACTAACTCACTGCTGAGAGCCGCTGTGAAGTAGTGATCAGACCTCTCGCTTCCCACTACGGAGATCCAGGTTCGGTTCTTTCTTGGGTTTATCTCGATTTTCATAAGTAGAAAATGTTACGGATGATTTCGTGTCAATCGGTGGGTTTTCTCGAGGATCTTCGTTTTATCTATTATTTAAATTTCGTTACTACACCATACACACACACACACTCTACCCTTCACACAACCACTCATTCTCCCTCCTCACACACGCATACACACACAAACACACCATTTTATACTCACAAGCTCTCAAGACATCATTGTTAAGAAGATTTGTGTATGATAATTATTTTACTCCAATTTTTTAAAGTTTTTAAAGATTGTATATTTAATTTGTCAACACATTTTAATTTGCGTAATGTTTTTTTTTTTAAATTGTAGATATTATTTTAAATTAAGCTACCTAGAACTTAATTATTACGGCAACTACTAATAGGAAAGTATGTGCATTAGTGTTGTTCTTTCTTATGGTAATTTAGACGCTGAATACTAGTAATGTGTTGAGTAGGGACAGGAACATTTCGCGAATTGAATTACTCGCAGGCTAGAATACATTGTCCTATATATACAGAAAGTCCCGTATATTCATTCATTGTCTGCTGTTCCACTGAGTAGCAGCTAGTGGAAAAATGGTCAGGGCTTGAGTATGCATATGATAGTTGATGCTAACATTAAGGTCATTTAATTCGCGAAATTTTCCTGTCCCTAGTGTTGAGGTATATGGAATAAAATCTTAAATGTTTTCCCGCGGAGATTGTTAAATATGAATAAAATAATTGTACCACAAAAATAAATCTTGCGTCACAACAATTCGTATCAATACAGATAACTACTGATATGTCAAATGAGTCATATAAGTATCTCATATCAACACGTAAATATTTTAATTTAATTTTCTTCCCACTGATTATTATACAACATAAAACACGTGTTCTGAAGCGGCCTTTCTGAAACTGTGCGCGACTCCTAAAACACTCACAAATGCTTCGTGGATGCAATTGCATGTACCAAATTTGTTTTCTGGACACGTGACTTCGAGCAGGTAACTATAGTTGCCACACTGCCAGGCACAAAGTGAAGTTTAATATTTATTTCTATTATCCATGCACCGATGCCCTTAAAGTCCATCTCACGTGATGCCCAATTTCTATTGTCTTCCGTTACACTCAGGGTAGGGACCCCTGTTTTTCACGAAAAGAAATTTGTCCCAGTTTGTTTCAGCGCTTTATGTCCACATCTGCAATTCTGGTTCATGATTATTGGTAGCGTGTCTATGTGATGAGCCGTATCTTATTTGACCGAGCCAATTATAATAACGTATCTGCAACACCACACGTCTGTGATTTGCCACACAGTAAAAAAAAAATTTTGTCCTTTTACAAAAAGGTTTTTTTGGAAACCAGTTTCCAAAAAAGTTTTTTGTAACACTACGAAAATATTTTGTAAAATTTACAAAAATCTTGTAAATTTACAAATTTCTTTGTATATTTACAAACATTTCTGTAAAGCTACAAACAAATTTTGTATATTTACAGCTAACATCTGATTCAGTTTACAATAATTGCTTGTAGTGTTACGAAAAATTTTTTTGGAAACTAGTTTCCAAAAATTTTTTTTTGTGAAAGTACGAAATGTTTTGTAAAATGTGAAAGGTCTCCTAGGAGTATTTTGTTTCAATTCGAAAAATCAGCTCATTAGTATTATTTTACTAGTTCCCAAAGTTGTTCACGATATTTGTAACCACTTTAAAAAGGTTTCTGACATCTTACTTTTATTATCTGACTGATAATGTTCTGATATTACGTTACAAGAATTTCCTTGTAAATGTACAAATTTTTTTTTACTGTGCAGTAGAATACCAAGGCTCGTATAAGTTAAAATATCCAATCACTGACCACGAAGCAGAACTGCAGAAATGCACTTAAGGCACAGAATCAAAGCGGGGCAAAATTCTTTTAGCGAAAAACAGGGGTCTCTACTCCTGGATAAAGCATTGGGCATGTCAGATACAGCAGCATTTTTTATAAAATAAATGTTTCGTTTCTCTTTGTACGTATTTACACGATACTCAATGTGAAACAGAAAACTGAAAGGGACACTTAGCCTCTGTTTTAATCAAAGTGGAGTCGGTTTTAGTGAAAAAGAATGAGTAACGTGAACGTAAATTGTGAACCAGACCTTTTGGCTACAGATACGTACGAGGTAAAGAATGTGATTATGGCAGTCTAGCTATGCTTCGGAATGAATTGAGGTTAGCTTGCTCAAACCATTTTGAAAACATTCAGTCGTGACATTTCATGGACAAGTGACTCACACAAAGCGGATGTGATTGGCCATAGCCATTTATGGGTAAAAAACAAGCAGAATGCTGACAGAAAAATAGAGCATATTCTTTTACTTTTCTGGGCATGCTTTCAGTTACGAAGTCTGCGATGCCCAGAGATAGGCTCCTGGGAAAGATGCTGGAACGTGGGTCACTCAGAAACAGAAACTCTAACAGAAAATGGGCATATAATATTATATACGGAACTGGAAATCGTGTGAGGCCGACTTAATTTCTGATCAACGTGGTGTTGCATTACGAGTAACGATGCGAATACGGATAACACCAGCCAGTATCGTTCGTCACCCAGCGTTTTTCGTAACTAGAAGAAGCAAAAAAACTCTCGTCGAAAACATTATTCAGGAACTTGCTTATTCACACTACAATATAATATTATACTTTGAAGATGCACCCACTGTATTACAACCTTCTCAAATATCGTAAATGTTAACATCGGCACGTATTAAAAATACCTTTCCCGCCAATTCGACGTCACGCATACGAACTACTGCTGATCCAGACCACGCGCAGTTGATACGTAACATCGGCCGAATGTTCGAAGGCGTCAGTCATACACTAACGCACCCGTAGCCGTGGAACGGTATTCGGTGACTGGGCATACTGCACTTCGTGTACCACAATTCTGCTGGAAACTTTCTCATCCCTTACTATTTATATTGGATGTCAGGTAATCGCAGGCGGTCTGCACTTAGTGAATTAGTGACCAAAACTAAGCAGGAATTTCTCAGACCCTTAGTTAGCTAGACTATTTACTTTTAATTTCCAAAAACCAAGGAAGTTTGAAATGTGAGGTAAGGTTATTCGTAGGTCACTGAAAAAAAATTGGTCCCCATAAAACATTTTGTCGTTATGGCCTGTAAAAAATATTTTTGTGGTGACCACAAAAGGTTTTTCTGTCCGTAACTAAGTTTTGCAGTATGACTACATAAAATTCTGGGACTACTATTTTGTGATCACACAAAACCATTTTATTTTTCTGTGACGGACTGCAGCACGTTAAGAATTGACTAAAACTATACATAAAATTCTCTTGTTAAAAATCTCCAGGCCTTTAGTTTACTAGGTAGGTCCTAAATATCGGTGAACATGAATGCAGGTTAAGAAGTTCGCACTACTATGTCATATTTCTCGTAAATGAAGGGTCTGGCGACTTATTACCAACAAGTATTTTCCTGTAAGTTTTCGCCGCACATTCGTATGTTGTTGTCTGAACAAACAAGATACCTTATATTATACTTCCAATTCGCTGCTTTTTTTAAAATTGTAATTAAACATTTCTCGTAAATTAAAGCCCATCCAACATTGCCAGGAAGCATTATCTGCTTAGTTTTCAAATCATATACGATAGTACGTATCGTCGAATGACGTGACACTAGCACACCTCCTGACGATAGTTAAATGCAACAAAACAATGAAGGGTTTTATAAATATAGCATCTTAAACGTAGATATTTGCTAAGTAGGGGAGCGTATGTTGCAACGTGTATAATTAACTTTGCCACCGGCGGCCGAGTGGTCAGTAAATTCGCCTTCCACCAAACCGATCCGGGTCCAATCCGCTCCGGGGTCGGTCCCAGGAAAATTTCGCATATCGTATGGGAATCTTGTCGGACGATGTCACTTGCTGGCGGGTTTTCTCGGAGATGTCCCTTTCCCCCACCTTTCTCATTCCGGTGCTTCTACATCGTAGGGCCTCATTTCATGTCATCCTTCGAGGCAAGCAGATTATCTACGGACTCCCATTAATGAAATCTGCATTCAAGTTGCGATTCTCTGCCCTATCCTCCGCATACGATATTAATCAATTAACTCGCTTAGCCAAGGTAATCTTACTCCTTTCTCTCTGTTATTACGTATGTTAAAGTCGTTTCAGATATATTTAAGAACAGGTGAGAGAGTACTGTCATTTTTAATAACACGCAAGAAACACGTTAAAAATAATATTTTCACTAAACCAACACAACATTATTTTGCATTCATTTAGTCAGTTGCTGAAAGATTCAACTGTTGCGGAGATTTTTTTACGCGGAGCCAACGCAAATATGGAAACTCTTTTGTTGTATGACAGGTCTGCAGTGTTTTGAGGAGATGGGCGGGGGGGGGGGGTAATATTTTCCGCTGAAATATAGTGTTTCAGATCATCAACCGAATGTTCAGAAATCATATTATTAGGAAATATTGTTCTTTCTATAAAAAAATATACCGGCTACGAACGAAGGTTTCTAGTTTCTATGTTTCGATACATCGATTAATTTATTTTCTGCGAGTTGTCAAACTTACTCAAATATAGCCCTTTTCGTTATTTGATAACGTAATTATAAAACTGGTATTAGTAACTGTTAGGTACACTGATGTGTCGGGCGAAAAATAGACTGGTTGAAGGGGGCAGGTGGTAGACCGCCCCGCGCGCCGGGTTAGAGGGAGTGCTGATGGTGCCGAAAATTTTTACTTGCTAATAAAATGTAAATGAAGGAAAATGATTCAATATCTACCAATATTTAGACTCTTAATAGTTGTGTATTTCTGTATTTTATTACTAGAGGCACGAGTATTTCGCGTATTCATCTGGCAACAGCCTAGACTTCTCAGTTCTATACGAGTACCGGCTGAAGCCGAATATCCATTGGCTTCTAATAGTACAAACGTGCAGCACATATCTCCACGACTTGTTTCCTTATTTATAACTGACTTGCAGTCGTCAAATGTGTGTTAAAATTGCTCTCGTATAATCATAGAAGGAGTGAAGAAAAAATTATTGACGTTCAACCTGACATAGAATCAATACGCGAAATAATTGTGTCTCTATCTACTAACCTTGAACACCGTATAATGTTATAAATACAGTATTTATAATTAGAATGCACATTAAAACTGCTAATGGTAGCTAGTAAGTACAGGTTTTATGTATTTATATTAAAATGTTATACGCTTATTTACGCGAGCGCAAAACAACGTATTTAAGATACGTTTATTACTGTTGGGTTGGTAGGAGTGACGGAAAATGGACGATGGACAGCAAATCATTATTCTTGCCCCGGGCGAAAGGAATTCTAGATCCGTCCGTGATGTAACGTTCTTGCGTCGTTATTTGAATGTCCCTATCTTGCTGAGATAATGTTACTCTAGTGGCCGCTACAGAATAATTTTATTTCTTCTTTAGAAAAGTACGTAACCTCCGACCAATCATACGATATGACGGTCTTACAATGTCTTATAAAACACGTTTGCACGAAAGGTTCTTGCGATTTTCCGCTATATCTGCTCATTATTAAGAGACTACGAATTTCGTTTTACGGAGCAGACGGGATTCTGAAGTAACTGCGTGCTAATCTATATGCTGCTGTTTGCCGCCGGTGTCGTGGTACACATGAAGGCATTTGTCAACCAATGATGTAGGCTCAACTGTAGAATGTCCACTATCCTGTGACGAAGCCACACAAATTTAAGTGAAGAGATTTTGGTCAACACGTAACATCTAGGACCGTACTGATAGTGAGGGGTGACATGATGTGAGAATGGAGCAGCTCCGTAATGAAGGGGTGGGGGAAACGGGAGATCCCCGAGAAAACTAGTCGACCTGAGGCATCTTCCGGCACGATTTCCACATACGATAAACCAGGAACCGACAACTCCTGGAATCGAACTCAGATTGCTTTGGTGGGAGGCGAGGGCCACACATAGATACGCAGGCAAGAAGCCGACAACATCACGGAGTGTGTTCGGGTAAATATGGGCCAGTGTATTCAAGCCTATAGCGAAATAATAACGCAATATTTATTTGTTTCTACTAACCACATCACTCCTGAAGAGTGAGCGATAGTCACAATCTTGACTTTTTGAATTTTGTGTCACAAATTTTCTTCTCGGTAAATTTTTGGAACTTTTTAACTTAACTACGGAATAGAATACGTATTGATAGAATTTTAGACACCATAAACCTTCATTTTTCGTTGCTATTGTTACAGATTGAATTCCAGTTAGAAAATTCTTATTATTTCCTTAACTACAATTCGATATATAACATGAAAAGTGGAAAATTAAGATTTATGGCGTCTAAAACTTAATCAATAAGTATTCTAGTCCTTAGTTACGTTAAAGTTCCAAACAATTACCAAGAAAAAAGTTATGACACAAAATACAAACATTCAAGTTGGTGACTATCATTCACTCTAACAGTTAGTGGACGATAGTGTTTTTTACGTTTGTTGTACGGAAACGGGGAAGGTGACAAGTCGAATACAACACGTCCGTCAAACATCTCATCGCCTCTAAGCGCGAAGGACTAAACTAACGCGCAGTGTTTTCGTAGGAACGGTTTTTTCAACGGGACTTAAAGGGATGACCCTATTATTTTATTTATAGAACGTATGCTGTAAAGTTCAACACAGATTTACATGATTTGGTGTCCCGATTATGGTTGGTATTTTCTCAGCTACAGCAACGTGAAAAAGTCGTTTTTAGCACTTTTCAGGAGCTTCGAAATTACGTTTTTAATTAATGGGCAGCTTTTTTTAATTCAGAGGGACACAGTTTGAAGTGTGCCCTCTTTTCGTAGATAAACTCACTGGAATAATATTTGGTAGTTTCTCAAGAAAAAATACTTTCCGTACCACGCCACAGGACGTCTGCCGCGCCGTGTCCACTATAACTCTTGTGACATGTTCAAGTCACGATAATATAGATCAACTTTGGTCTTCTATTGGCTCTCTGGAGCGGCTGTGGAAGCTGTTGTTTATCGGGCTGTTCTGTGGGCGAGAATATTTCCCAAACAGACGCCATGGAGTATAGCAAGGTGCAGGGAGTCCAAGGCCTGACTGTGTCCAGGAGGAGAGCAGGAACTTGTGGTCTGGCCGGCCGTCACGGGCCGCCGCACATTTCGTCCCGTCGTTGAGGCGTGAACCACGGACCCCGGCCTTCTTCTGCCGGCCGTTAATACGGCGCTCAGGGCCCTGTCAGCGGCTGCGCGCATCACCGACCTCGTCCAAAACAAACACGGAGACGTCGACGACGACGCCTCGACAAGAGCGCAGGGCAAAAAACAACCGTCGATGAAGCCAGTAGCAAAGTGTGGTCACGTTAAGGTTCTTATCTAGGTAGGCAGGGTTGTGAGGCACAAAACCGACGGAGCGTTAAGACTGACGTCGGTTCGCGTATGTAATACAATATCGCCTCTACACGCAAACCCCGCAACTGGCACGCATGTATTTACAATTATTCATTTTCCTATTGGACTTTAAGCGGTGACCGTAATATTTTATTTGCGAAACTTATGGTTCAAATTCCAGCGTATATTTATTTTATTGTGTTTTTCGAATGCGGTCGGAATTTTCCTAGTTAAAAAAACTGTTTTTTTTTTATTTATTTATTTATTTTTTTTTTTTTTTAGCCATTTTTGGGGTCTTGAAAATCGTGTTTTCAATCAGCTATCCTAATTGTTAAACTGATAGAAACATTGTTTGAAATGTGTTTTCTTTTCATAAATGTACAGACGTAATGCGCGTTGAAATGTTTCTTCCAAATATGATTACTTGTAACTCGCTGCAATGCTTCTCAAGCACAGGTAGATAGGAACCTTAACCTGGCCGCTTGCCTAGGCCTCACAAGTGGCATGCAGATCTTCTGTCGTTGCAAGATGTTTCGTAAACTGCTCAACACACACAAGATACATCTGCCACAGACTAAATAATAATACAGACGTGACATGTCGTGGCGGCTCACTGACATGGGCGAACGACATCGTTTATTGGCTGTCCGGGTTTGCTAATACAAGCCACGTGTCTGCTTCCTTCCTGCAAGTTACAACATATTTCCTATTGGCTCGGCTGCCGGCTAGCAGTGCAGCCGCCTTATCGTTACCTTAATAGTAAAACCTCATAACTCCATTTCGCATCTATTCAGAAAAAAGAGAAAAAACCTATTTTATTTCCCTCACACTGAAAAAACGTACAAATTTTTGTGTTACATAATTATAAATGAAAATTGTATACCTACTTTCAAAAATATTTCTTTGCAAATACCTTATTATGGTGGTTTAAATGGGCAAGAAAGTCCAATCTTCATAATATGGAGTTACGAGTTTTTACTATTCAGGTAACGTTATGCTGATTGGTTGTAGGCGTATCCTCCATGTTGCTGGCCAGGGAAGTCATTTTGATGGCGTGTGTGACTGAGTTCGCTGTTCTGCCGGCATTTTCACTTCTGTATTCCTAAATATTCTGATCTCAGCTTAGTAATAGCATGCAGAGTATATTACACGTAAGTATACCCTTCCAGGTTCACCCCTACTTAATAATATAGGACCATGAACTAATCACGAAAAGAATTTTGCCCTACTTTGTTTCAGTGCTTTACGTGCAAATCTGCAGCGTATCTTTGAGAAATGACGTTTCTCATTCGACCGTGCCAATCACAGTAAGGTTACTACAACACCACACGGCTGCAATTTGTCGATAAAACTTCAAAACACGCGAGAGTTCAAACACCCAATAACTAGGGACACTGGAAAATCTCGAAAATGTTAAAAATAGTCTCCAATAAACTGTATTATAATAACCGTGACACGTGTTAACAGTTTTGGAACAAATCACATTCGCTGAGTGTCCAATCTGTGCAGATATAACTGAGCCTGTTGAAGAGAGGAAAAATGCTACAAATAAACGATAGCCAATGTTGATACGAAACATTCAGTGCTATATACATCACGTTGGAGCCTAGCAAACAGTCAACTATTCCCGCGATTTCCCAGCGTCTCTACCAATAACTACCCATGAAGCAGAACTGCAGATGTGCGCGCAAGGTACTGAAACCAACTGAGGCAAAATTCTTTTCGCAAAAAGTTCATGACCCTACTCATTAAAACTAGGGACCCAAAAATATCACGTTTTCATCTGGAAACACACAATATTTCAAACTACTGTAAGTTCCTGTCTCTTTCGTATAGTTAGAGAACTGAAAAATTCGCGTTTTCTTAAAGGCACAAGATAGAATTCCAGCGATAGTAAATTCGTGCTACTTTCACATTTGGCCGTTGACTTATTTGAAGTCGATGAGCCAATAGTAAAAAAATGTAACTAATTGCGAGTCCATTTAACTGTGTTAGCGAGCAGCCAACGAACAGCTGTTGACTGCTTGAATGCTCATATATTCTAGGAGGCTAGCGTACGGGTCAGTGAACCTGCGAATTCTCCCTGTCTCTAATTAAAGCATACGTTCTAGCAAACGAAAATTGTAGAGTGGAAATTATAAATGATCGGAGTGCCAAAAGACACTGAATTTAGTTAGTTACATCAAAATGAACTATGTGCCGGTGCCTATGTTTAGCTGTAAGAGCAAAGTCCAAATAACCTCTTAATAATATTTTGTAATAGTAGAAAGATTGCATGTCCCATATGTATGCATACTCTTGAATTGCCGTTTTTTTCTTTTTACTAGAAAAACATTTTTTGCACTTAGATCATTTAGAATTTCCTCTCTACAGTTGCAAAAAAGTAAGTGTTCTTGCAGTTCGTTTAAGTACGATAATTTAAACGCAGAATTTTTTAAAAGGCATACGTGCACACATTCATATTTATAGTTAAATCTACGTAAAATCATAGGGTCACCACTGAACGTCTCATAGAGGAGAGTTGTAGGCGAGAAGACTGCACGCCAGTTCAGTGACTTGTGCTTAGAGGACAGGGAGAGACGCGATGCACGTGCTGGGTCGTCCTTATCGCTTCCGCACTTCTAGACCTCGAACACGCTAAATATCTTCACACAGGCGGCCACCTTAAGGGTGTTCAAGTACGATCAAATCATAATTTTATATTTTTATGAAATATTATTAGTTTTATAGACGATACTGTTGAGTACATTTTACTCTTACGAAACAATTTTAACTCGCATAGTTTTCTCATAACGGTGCGTCAAAGTCAAAATTGGAATATTCTGCTGCCATGCAAATGGTTAAATCCAATCGACTTACGTAAGTGAAATAATTCACAGCGAACAAATGGTCGGGGCTTGAGTACAGATAGGACAATGGATTCCAACACGCATGTTGTTGAACTCGCGAAATGTTCATCTTCCTAACTGTATGGTCACCGCTTAAAGTCACATAGTTAGAGGCACGAGTATATCGTGTATTGATTGTAGGTCAGGTTGAACGCCAATAACCTGTATATCACTGTAACGTCCGTGATTAGACGACAGCTGTTTTGACACACCGTTGGAGGTTGCAAGCTAGTAGTAAATAATAAAATAATTCGTGAGGCTACCTACTTGTACGGTTAGGAGCCAATGGATAGAGTCACAATTTTATGGCGAAAAGATTTTTGAAACATTTGGTTTCGATGCGTCATGTGCACACCTGCAGCTCTGCTACATCGTCTGTGGTTGGATGATTTTACTCTTACTGGCCTTGGCAAATTATAGACGTACAGACTCACAATAATCTTATTCTGATTGGTGCAGTCAAATTAGAAACGTGTCTGAACAAAGACACGCTGCCAATAACCTTAAAACACAACTGCCGATGTGCACGTGAGTCACTGAAACGAAGTGGGGCAAAAATATTTTCGCGACAAAATCGTGGCCCTACCAATGGATGTTCGACTTTGGCCAGTGTGTGTATAGGACTGTGAAGTTTAGACTGCTGCCAGATTAATACGCGAAATACTCGTGCCTCTAGCCATAGTAAAACGGTTCGGCGGAACCTTGTACGCTAGTTCAGAGTTTGGCTCGTTGATGCAGTGTCATCGGCCTATTTTGAAGTCTAGATGTCGGACTGTAACTTCTTGGGTAAATCTGAACCCACATCGAGGAAGCAGGTTCATTACAACACACAGCGGAAATTCACAAAAATCGTTAATGCCAGAGCAATCGGCAAGTCACTATGGCGTGCTGAGGCTTTTATGATTGTACAGCAGTTAAATGTCACTGTTTAACTGTTTACAGACGATTCACAGACATTCGATCGTAGCGCACCTGAATTATCATTGACGCTGCCAAGTAGGGTCCTACAAGTAACAAAAGAAAGACGTCATAAATGAGTGCAGTAGCCTATACTGAAGCTTAGCAATTAGTCAACTTTTCCCGCGGTAAATCACAATTCTTACTTACTGGTAGAGACTGGAAAAATTAGCGGGTTCAGTGACTTGTAGGTTAGCCTCCAAGAATATCTGTGAACTCTATATGTTCACTGGCTGCTCACTGGCGCAGTAATACCAACATGACTAGACCTGCAATTAGCTGCTTATTTTAATGTTGGCTCAGAGCCCTCCATGAGACGTCAAATAGTCAAGGTCAAATTGCAAAAGTGACACGAACTTAAACTTGTTTGGATTCTATCTTGTGCCAGAAAGAAGACGCGAATTTTTCAGCTCTCTACTTATTAGGGACCGGAAGTTTTAGCGAAACGATTTTTGCACTACTTTTGTTTCAATGCCTCACGTGCACATTTGCTGTTATGCTTCACGGTTATCGGATGTGTACGCAGAGTCAACTTTTATTTGACCGGGCCAATCAGAACAAGGTTAACTGTGACGACTCACGTCTGTGATTTGCGGCTGGAACTTAAAGACGTTGGGATTTAAAACATCCTACACTGAGAGAAAGAATTGTTTCATTATACTAAATATATTTGTTTGGGTGATGTTTGCTTCAGCTAAACAATATTTTGATGGTAAGACCAAGATTGAAGTCCTCCAAACAAATCTAATTATTTCCCTCGACCAAATTATTAATTTAAATGAAATTTGTTTAGGCCAAACATATATTTGGTTACTATAGAACGTCGAATAAATATTTTATGTGAACAAACAACTCGTTACAACTTGTCAACAAAGTAATATTGTCAGTTATAAGTGAAGTGCTTTCAACCAACATTTTTTTTTTCGATGGACTAAATGATTTTGTTGGCGAAACTAAATACATTTGGTTGACTTGCGAAAGATGGCAGACTGGCGTGCGTAAACGATACGATGGCGAACACTGTATAGTTCAACATTCAAAATATAAGTTTGTGCGACAAGTTGGACGTCTAAACTGTTAATCAGCATAATTCTAGTATCTTAATTTTAGCTATTACAATTTCAAAGTAGTTAATTCGATTGATCACAAAATAAAATGCTACAAACTTGAAAAACACCGCAGCTGCACGACTCGTTCTTTGTGCTACGGTGCACGACCTAACTATCCCTAAACAAATAATAATCTTGTTGTAATGGAAGCACTCGTAGCTCAGTTGGAAGGCCAACCCCGCGTGGCTCAGTTGGTTGAGCGGTAGGCTTTGGTGCAGGGGGTTCTGGATTCGATTCCCAGGTCTGGCTGGGTGTAAAATTGTTTGTCTATTTGGGTCTCAAAAATTGTCACTATACAAACTGTCTCACGAAAAGTACTGGGGTAACTCGAATTAAGACACATTAATGGGGGGAATGTTTATCGCCACTGCACCAAACATTTTTGTTTAAAAAAAAAATTGGTTAGGTCCTGCATTGCATGTGTTACGTAAAGTGATAATGAATCAAATCCCGGCGCGGCCATACTTTTTTTTAGCTCTTAAAGTTTTAGAAATTTTTAAAGTTTATAAAATATATATTTTTTTTGTTCTTAAAATATTGCATGTACATTTGATATGGCTAACGAAATAATTTTATGATCAGTTAAATATTTGGTACTGCTAACACAATTCAGCTATTTGCCTCAAACAAATCGAGGGAACAAAATTATTTGGTACGAGCAAACAAATATTTCTTTGCCCCTATACAAAAAAAATGATTTGGTTGATTTAAACAAATTTTGTTTGCACTAACACAATTTTTTTCTCAGTGTATCTCTGACCGCGAAGCATAACTGCAGATATGTACGTATAAATCATTTAAACAAAGTGATGGTGAAAAATTCTTTCCGCGAAAATTTCCTGCCTCTATTTATTATTAGGAATGATGGAATAACGCGAAAATGTTTCGTGCCAACATACTTTTCAAAATAATGTAGTTTCTTGTAGCATATATGATTCGGTGATATACTTCTGACACAACGTAGCTGTCTGCAGACCAATAACAGGCAACACATATTACAATATCGGGATTCCTATTAGATCACTCAAGTCTTCTGGTTAGCTGAACGTGTGTTGAAATCCAGCACAGTCGAGTTTTCCCGCGATAAACTATTATCTCTACTTAGTATGCATGCTGGTATCTTCTTTTTTAATTCGTGTCGTTAATGTCCGTGAAGGCAGTGTTGTATGTTTACTGTATTTCAAATCAGAGCTTGTTAGATAATTTTTTTCGTAAATATTTATGATTGTTTAGTCGTCGCAACGGAAGTTACGGAGAATGGAGTCAGAGCACTACTATTGGGATTTTATAACGTCAATATTGTTGAATTTAACAGCGAAAACTTCAAGCAGAACACGGAGATGATTTGAAGAGCTGTAATGAGGAGCAGGCGCGTGGTGAGTTTCCGAGATTCGCATTTTTCATCATGAACTTCTCGCTTGACCGGTAGTCCTGACGCAGCCCGCGCCGCCATCAGGGAGACCTCAGGGGCGTAACATCTCGCAGTTAAACCAAGAGGAAGCAATCAACTTTCACGAGATTGGAGCGTGTCGCTGGCGCGAGATCTTGTGCCACCCTTGGCCGCCGACCATTCAGGGATGTCCGCAGTCCTCCAGGCCACTGCATCTATCAGGGCTGTCCAGCAGGCCAATCAGTCATCCCAGTAACACTACCACATTCAAAAGACCGTCTTATCAACACTTATCACAAGGGATCCTGTTTTTTCGCGAAAAGAATTTTGCCCCACCTTGTTTCGGTGCCTTACGTGCACATGTGTAGTTCTGCTTCGTGGTCAGTGACTGGATATTGCAACTATCACGAGCCTTGCTACTCTACCGTCAAATCACAGACGTGCGATGTTGCAGGAACGTTATTGTAATTGGCTCAGTCAAATGAGATACGCCTTCTAACATAGACACGCTGCCAATAACCATGAAGCAGAACTGCAGATGTGTACGTAAGACACTGAAACAATCTGGGGCAAAACTCTTTTAACGAAAATCAAGGGTCCCTACTTATTACTAGGGACCTGAAAAAATCCTGTTGTCTTTTAGGGAAGCCAGAATCCCAGCAACTGTAAGTTCGTATCACTTTCGTAATTGGTCCTTGACTTATTTGACACCTCGTGTAAGTCGCTGAGCCAATAATAAACATGTAACTATATGCAGGCCCATATCATTGTATCAGCGATCAGTTAGTGAAGAGCTGCTGTGTGTCTGAGTGCATATATATTCTTGGAGGATATCCTACAGGTAATTGAATCCGCAAATTTTCCCCGTAGCTACTTATTACTATACAGTAAAAATAATCGTGCTTGTTAACTAATGTGTAAACATTTATCAGTCTAGACACTACAACAAGAATGTCGCAAGTCATTAACGTGGTCTAAATAGTCCAAATACCTGTGAGGACAAGTGGCGGCAGAGTGTTTCATGTCAAACAATATAACCTTCGACGGGCCGTCGTATTTCCCAAAACATTTTGTACTTTTACAATAAAAAAAATTCTCGGAAAATTGTTGCCAATATTTTTTTCTGAAACTTCAAACTACTGTCGGAAAATGTACAAGAATTTATTTGTAAATGCACAATTCTGTTTTGCAAATATACAAATGTGTTTGTAAACATATATTAACAAGTATTTCCTGTAAAGTTTACAACACTTTTGTACACTTACAAAAATATTTTTTTGATACAAGTTTGCAAGAAATTTTTTGTAAAAGTTCAAATCCAATTTTTACTGTGTAGGGAGCAGTGATTTTTTGTAAACGTATTTTTCAGACACTTTGTTTGAATGCCTTGTGTGCACATCTGCAGCACTGCCTCATGGTTAGTTGGCAGGGACCGTTAAATTTCGTGAAAGTGTGTTTAGAACAAGCTTGATTTCAAACGTATGTACGTTTCGTTGACAGAATATTTAGGTATACAGAAGTGAAATAGCCACTATAACGGTGAACTCAGTCGTAGACGCCAGCAAAATGGCTTCCCTGGCCAGTTACATGGCGGAAATGCCTGCTACCAATCAGCGTAAGGCAGCTACCCTGCTAGCCGGCAGACAAGCAACTAGGATACCCGTAGTAACATGCAAGAGTCAAATATACACGGGGCTGGTATCAACAACCAATACGCAGCGAAGTTCGCCCGTATAAAATAAGCCGCCATGTCATTTCGCGTCTGGGTTACTATTTAGTCTATGTCGCGTCTGTGTTGCTATTTAGTTTGTGTCGCGTCTGGGTTACTATTTAGTTTGTGTCGCGACTGTGTTGCTATTTAGTTTGTGTCGCGACTGTGTTACTATTTAATCTGTGATTTGGTCACATTACCCTAAAGAACTTTGAGCCAGTAAAAACTTGGGAGAAAAAAAGACTGATATTCAGTGGTATCAGTTACTGGTTACACATGCTACTCAGTGAAGCAGTAGCCAATGAACAAATTGTCAGGGCTTACTTGTATACAGAACAATGGATTCTAGCGTGCAGGACAGTGAACTAGCGAAATTTTTGCGGTCTCTATTAATTAATTGGTAGAGCCACGATTTTATGGTGAAAAGATTTTTGCAACATTTGGTTACGATGCGTCATGAGCGCGTCTACAGGTCTGCTACATCGACCGCAATTGGATAATTTAACCTCACTTGCCTTGGAAAATTACACAATAATCTTATTCTGATTGGTGCAGTTAAATAAGAAACGTGTCTGAACAAAGACACGCTGCCAATAACCTTGAAACACAACTGCCGATGTGCACGCGAGACACTGAAACAAAGTGGGGCAAAAATCTTTTCGCGACAAAATCGTGGCCCTATTAATCGGCAACGCATATTTGTGTCGAGGCGTTACTTAATTGACTGTGCCAGTCAGAGCAAAGTTACTGCGACACCACACATCTGTGACTAGCGGGTAGGACCGTAAGTCCCCAAGAGTTGAAAATATCCCAGCATTGACCACGAAGCAGAACTGCAGATGTGCACGTAAAGCATTCAAACAGAATGGCGCCAAAACATTCGCGGAAAACATGAGTTCTTTCTAATTAGTAACAAAATTAATTTTGTTTGTAGCTTTAGGAGTTATTGTTTTAATACGATGGGTTGTATGTATACAATCTACTCACCGATTAAACAATTAATGATTACACTAACAAATAGCGGAAAGATAAATATTGGCTGAAATAAAAACATGTCTTCAAAAGTGCTGATTTTACCGTGAAGTGTCGATAACCTAGAAGATATGCGTGTGAAATCATTCGAATCACTAAGGCCGGTATTCCTAAACGTGTGTATAAGGGTTTAGGTGCAGCATATTTCATGCCTAGGCCTTATCGGTATTCCTAAACGTTTGTATAAGGGTTTAGGGTAAGGACATTGCTTATTCAGGACTGATCTGTGACTTTTCCTTGTCCTAATATAACTACGCATGCGCAGTAGGCTACGCTTAGCCCTACAGACAGCTACACACGTTACAACGTATTTTACCGCTTGCTGGACGAATATCGCTTTTAATAATAAAAAGAGAAAACAAACACATTCTAACAATACAGAAAATGAAACTTTGTGGCAGCAGGAATACTAAATAATAACTCACTAGCATTTTAAAAGCCCAAATAATCCAAAATCATCAAATTTGTAATTTTAAAAGCTTTGCTGTAAACCTATATTTTATAGAGCAATTTTTACGAAATTGATTGAGTAGCTCATGCGCTAACGTGTCGACCTGGTAATAATTTTATTTGGGTTCGAAACCCGGTCACTCCAATTTTTTTTTTTACTTTTTTATATATTATGTATCACAATAATGTAAAAATGAAATTAATGTTTATTTCCATAAATATAGTTTCTAAGCATTAAACTGACTGAAAAATATAGAACTAAGGTAAATGTATAATGAACCATTAATGAATAGAAATTTTTCCTCCTGTGAACTGTAGTCAACATGTAGGAATACCATGTCTAGTGTACGGAATATAATGACTTGACTTTTTTTGTTCTTTAAATGCTTGAAAATAGAATGAATAATGGACGTACGAACAACAGGCACCTTTTGTAAACCGGCCTACTTAGAAAATATGCAATTACAATTGTTACAAACTGTTATATACTGTTGATTAAACACATTTTTGTAAGATACGATACGTTTAACTAACATTCAGAAGTTCTGACTATGTTTTTATTTACAAACATTCCAATAATTTTTAAATTAATTTCCGAAATAAAATTTTTACAAGCAAATTAAAACGAATGTCGTTTATATTTTTTTTCCCCTTAAATAACTCGTATTTAATTTTCGTTACGTCATGTTAAATAAAAGTTTCAGAAAAAATTAAATGTATTCACGATATATTCACATACGAAAAAAATCAAAAATCTGTACGGGACGTTTCCAAAACAGCTAGCATGCTAAAAATAATTTGTAAAAATATCTCCATTCTCGTGCCATTGTAATAAAAAATTTAGTTAAAATATATTAAAAAATTTACAGATTCGTAAAAGTCTAATTCAAAAAAATCGTTTGTACGACAAAAAATCTGCTCGCTGGTTCTGTGACTTGTGCATAGAGACGAGAGAACATTTGATAGACGTGCAAATGCTGCTATTAACTTAATAGTTTTTTTCGGTATTTTGTAAGGAAATTCTCAAGGTAAGTGATCACAATTAAAAATTACAGTTTTATTTTTAAAATAAATATACTTGTACACTAATCTGCGAATGGTATGTGCATGTATCGAGAAAGTACAAGCTTAACTAATAAGACTACTTACTTTCCTTAATTTGGTGCAAATAAACCAAAAAATTTCACATTGATCATGTACATGTAAACGTTATAAAATATTTCTTTGTTTCTTCATGTGATTCTATCTTCTAACATAGTAAACCTACAACAATTTGAACTAATTAAAACAAAGTTTGAAAAATTAAGTTTTTAATTTTACATTTTCTTAGAGTCGGCGCAGATGTTATAGGAGAAAATAAATTAATTCATGACATGAAATCTTGGGAAATTGAGTATGTTTAGTATTATTAACGCTGAATCGCCTAATTACATTTACAATTTCCTTGTAAGTTGTGCGG
>PNEQ01006375.1:0-32679 GCA_003012365.1 Medauroidea extradentata
CATCTAGTTTTCCCGTAATGTCACTTCAAAGTCAAAATTTGCATATTTTTACTTCATACAAAACTTGAAAACCAGTAAATATAATGAAATGGAAAAAATCTCATCAGAACTACACGTCACCGTCTACGGCTTGAAGCATATACAAACACATTATAAAATATTTCTGTGTTTAAAATAAATTTCTAAAAGTACCAAAAAACAATTTAAATTTTGAAATTTTTTATTTAACATAAACATTTTTTGTAACGGGTTTTAAATGCTACAGGCCATAGACAGTAACGCGTAGTTTTGATATGATTTTTTTTTTTCATTTCTTTACGTTAACTGGTTTTCAAGTTTTGTATGAAGTAAAAATACGCAAATTTTGACTTTGAAGTGCCATTACGGGAAAACTAGATGAGCTAATTTTTTTCCGTTAGAGGTATATGTACTCTCAAGTAATGTGTACAAAACTAACACTTTTTCATACAAATATAAAATTATGTTTTTCCCCACTTGAACAATCTTAATTTAAGAGAACAATTTCCGCCTGGGGTTTTTAAAATGAAAATGCTACGGCCTAATAAAGTTAATGTCATCTAAGCTAAATAGAAAATCACTAGTGTAAATAGTTTACTTACTCTTTTTAGCTTTATAACATGTTCGCTAACAATAAAATAATTCCCACAACCGTGAAAGCGATACAAATTCGAAATGTTACCTAGTTTAGCACAATTATCGGTAACATCGTAACTAGCTGCAGAAACTGCCCCTTGCCAAACTAATACAATTGAATTTCTTAACATGAAGCAGAATTAACCCATTATTGCGTACAGCCACCTGTTTTAGGCTAGAGAGCACGTTGAACAACAGGTAACGTATTTTCGCTGTAGATATCCGAAATAGGTTGAAATTCCCTGCTTCCTGAAACCAACCCCAGAACTTGCAATTTAATTATGGAGGGAGACGAATTTTTGTTACCATAGTTAACGTTCCAACACACTAAATGAAGCAATTTGTTAATGACATGCGTTAGTATAAGTGCATGATTTCTTATTGTTACGTTTACGGAATGAATAACTCCTTTTTGATTGTTTGGTACTTACTAGAGTATTCACGTAAAACGTACATTGTTTAATATCTTGTTTAAATGAGGGATTCTTTTAATATAAGCGCGACTCGCAGTCTAAATATCAGGTACGGCTTTAATTTACAATATATACAACTATTTCATTACATTTACGATGTTCTTTACGGAGGGAGGCAAGAATAATTATGATTACTTATGAACCACTCAATTAATTACGACGATGACAGTCCCACCTTGTTAATGATGTCGAGGCTGATGTAAGGAAACGTCCACGGAGATAGGCACGTCGTATATCTGGACGTCGTGGTACATCTTGGTAGTGAAGTGGTCCTGGCGACGATATGGGGCAGACAGACCTCGTAGGTAGAGTGACAAGCCCCTTTATCGCGCCCTGTGTGGCAACTCGTACTGCTGTTGGAGTGGGGAGTTCTGCCTTGCAGTTTGCAGCAACTTATGTTTCATATTTTTGAATTCCTGGCCGGGTTGCCTGGTTATTGCTCGCTGTGTTAGAACCAGGGTTACATGGTTCATAACATTATGTACTGTACTATTGTGGACATACGCCATTGCAAAATTATATCGTCCCAGAAATCTTAGAATGAGACTAAGAAAAACAAACGAAATACGAAAGAAATGAGAAAACAAGCATAGTTTAACTGTAGTCAACACACTAGACTTGATTTTTTTTTTCTTTTTTCTTTTAGAGTTTGTTTGAATTTTTCTTAGTCTCATTCAAAGTTTCTGGGATGACATATATATATATATATATATATATATATATATATATATATATATATATATATATATATATATATATATATATATATATTTTTGCAATAGCGTATGTCCACAATAGCCCAGTATATTATGCTGTCCCATTGCAAGAAACATTCAAATACATTATAATTTCTTAACGTTATTTTTATAGTAAAATTTATTTTTCGTTTCAAAGGAGGTTCGGCAGAGGCTGAGAACTTCGGCAATATTCGGGTAAGGGTTTGTTTTCCCCATTACAAATACAAGGGACTGTTTTATGCAAAGACGAAATTGTAAGCAGGCGTGGAACGTAAATCAGCGCTTCCTAAGTTAAACTGAAACTGAAGGTTTCTTGAAGCCGATGTGTGAATATAAGAAGATAAATCCTAAATAATCTAACTTCTGGCAAACTTCGGGGCAGAAACTTTTACTGAGTGTCTTATACTACATGACGTTGAAAATGTGTACCTTTGATTGCAACGGAACAGAGTGAACTGAACAAATGCGTGAGGCATTGGCAAATAATTTGTTCAAAGATATGTCAAAATCTGTTAATTATGATTGTTCTGTTCATAGCTTTACTAAATAACTGCAATTCATCTATACTTGAACAGCGAATATAAACACTTCAAACGTGAAAGCTAACTTAATTTATTAAGTGCACAATGTCTCACTAACAATTAATGCATTCGTAGCGCAGCTAGTTTCCTTCGAAGCAGCCAATAAGAGAGCAGCATAGAAGATAATACGAGTGAAACTACGTATGTAACACGTCCAGCGTGAACGAGAATGATCTATGATCGAAACAAGTATAGTTTGTGCGTAATCTTCACTACAGTTGAAAAGGTTTCAAGTCAACGTTAGCTAAGTCTCTTGTCAACCGCGGCCTTTGAGTAGAAAAACCTTATCGGTGTGTAACAGTTCAGCTTCGCAACTTTCTGAATATTCCGTAACATGCTATGATTCTTTTTAAATGATCAAACCTAATATTGCAAAATATTGTTCTTAAGTGTTTTGTTGATTTCCATTGCGTAGCAGACTCAGTACTTTGCTGAAATTCTCAGGCATAGTACACTGTACTCTTCGCTGCATTCAGCACGGTCTGGTCATTCCTCTCATCTCTAGGGCATTGCTCGGCATGGTGAGGTTCTTGTCGAACAACTAATAAGTGCTTAAGTATTTTCCTCGGAATAGTATATTAAGCTCATGCTATCTAGCTTTTTCACATTAGTGCAAGGAACTCTAAACTTTACTGACGGAACGCTTTTCAATAAAATCGTGACTACACGCATCTATACAGTGCACAATTATATGTAGAGATGTTGCAAAATAATGCATCGTTTAGTTGCAAGAAATTACCTTGCTTGATATTGGTTAATTTTCATAAATTAATTGGTCATAATTTGGTTGCGAAAGTCTGGAAAACTATTAGCCTTATTGCTACAAAAAAATTAGGTACAAATTAAGACATATTTATGACACAATTCTCTGGAGAAATTCCTTGATATGAAGATTGTCTTTAAAATAAATATATTTAAAAATCACTGTTTAACTACTGGGTGTAGCTTTAAGCTTGGTGCTACTGGAACAAATATTTCCAAATCTAGAGACAATACGTCTAAATTCCATAGTATTCCACACTTAGAGAAAAGTTCAACGACTAAATGAACATGTCCTTATTTAACAACCATGTATCACTGACTACATTACAAGATAACTTCACTAACATATTTTGCAGAACGTGAAATGTGGAATAATTATTTTCTTCTTTGGTATTAAAGATCATTAGTTTGTCAATATAGACCACATTTTAACTGTCACCCATAATTCATACGTTTTACAATTCATAAAACTACAGGCATTTAAAGAAAATATTAAAAACTTATATTAATTAATAGTTTATCACCTATTAAGTCAGCACACTTGGAAATCCACTAATTTTGTGGAGTTACATTTTTTTTTTTGCAAAAGTGATTAAGGCCATACTCTGCTGTTTATATTGTATTTGAAATTATTATTGTTTTAAGCTTAAACGAGAGCAGATTCCACAAAGTTGTTGGCAGTTTACTTTAACATAGATTTTGCCGTGATGTATACTTTAAAACAGTAACTATACTGTTTCGGATAATAAGTCACTATACAAAAATTTGGTAATCTATTTAATTACCTAAAATAATAGCATTTCCGGTTTGTAAAAATAAAACAACACGGTGTTTAAAATAGTTTTACCATGTTTTTTTTATAACAGTAAATACTATCGTTTGTGATAACTATACAGTTAACGAAATTTTTGTAGAGTCACTTATTAGCCAATGAATTGGCGAAATTTCCGAGTCTCTAAGCATATCCCTGTGAGATCGTATTTACGTATTTTATTATAAATCAGGGAATAGAGAGGCTGTTTTACTTCATTCACGTTGACAAGGCATAGTTTATTGTTTCATTCACATTTTTGGAATTCGTATGGCATTGCGTCGGTTATTCTTGTGACCTCTGTAGTCACTCCAGTAAACAAAACAATTTTTCCTTGCCAGCTGTTTCTCATTGCAAAATAATGAATGTGTTGTGGTTCCAGCAATTCCAGAAAACTGATTAAGTTTGCATCTATGCCTTGTCGCGACAAACATTTTGATACATCGACTGAAACAGAAGTTATCGAGAAGAATAGGATAAATTCAAGGCTGTAGGGATCAATACCGCTTAATTAAGTTTATTTGCATACAGCGCCCGATTAAGTGTAATTACTATCGGAGATGAAAATATGACATACCTCTACTTTCAGCAGAAGTTATTTTACGTAAGTTGATAACTGATGTCTCTTTATACAGTGATTAATCTTCGCTTTACCAATTTTTTTTGTTAAATCATAGTAATGACGGCTGTCTTACGACTATCACCATTGGTGTTGCTTGCTGTAATTTTATAGGTAAGTTACTATGTGCGTGCGATTAGATATATGTGTTTACACGGACATATTTTGTGTTTAAAAATCTACGATGCAGTGTTTTCTGGTAAGCAAGTGGGCTCAATTTCTGATATTGAAGATACAGTGGGAAGGCACATTTCAGTAGTGTTTATTATATTAACATTGATTTAAGATTTATGTTTAATTGCAATTTTTGTGATCCTAGGTTTGTAAGGAATTGTCCGACTTGTGTAGAGAATCTACATATTGTGGAAAAGGTGTTATACAAGTCAAACAGTTGCTTGGTAACATCAGGATTAAGTAGTTCTTACATGGCGTAAGATATCATCTTGTGTGAGACTTTTCATGTGAACTCTCATGCAAAAATATTAAAACAATGTTTGAAAACATTTCTCGCAGCAAGTCTTCTTCCTGCAGGAAACTGGTTCATAGGCTCTGTCAACATTTATTAGCCATCACATACGTGAAAATTGTTACGTTTAGTTTTCAATATAACATAGTAAAAATAATAATCATTGCGGATACCTTTGCAATTTTTTGCTTTATTTTATCGACTACAAATTAAAACAACTTGTTTATGTCTTTTACATGACTCGCCAAAATCCTCTTCACCCAGCTCAAACGTTATGATTAACTTAAATTTATACATATCCAGTATACAGTAGATCTTATGACCACAGCAGAACGACCAATAGAATCCTTCCTTCTATACAAGTTGTAGAATATTGCACTAAAGAATAGGACACCTTCAATTTCCTGAGTTTGTTCGAGATAGACCTTGTATGAGAAATTCACGCATAAAGTTTAGTTTGACTATCTCGCATGAGTTTTTGCATATATCTTATGTAATGTAAAAGTTGCTCTAGTTTGGGAGAAAGAGAGAGGGACCCAGTTAACTTTCAGACTACCCTTACTGTCAACTGAATTTTTTATGGAAAAAGTTGTATATAAAGACAAGGCTGCTTCCGAAACTATCAAAAACACCTAATCATGGGATGAAAAAAGAACATAGTTTTACCACGTGCTATATTTCCCGAGAGCTGAACTAGTGTAAACATTAATAAATTCACCTCAATTGTCCACAGCTATCACCACTTCAGCTATCAGCAAATGAGCGCTTCTTTCGGAGTTTAAAAACACAGGGCTACGTAGCAACTTCCCTCATGACGACCATAGTATCATTTCTACCCTGAATACACACAGGCACCATTCCGACAGCCTCACCGATGAAATAATTTCTGAAAGTACTAAACACCTTGATTTGCTCGTAAATGAACTTTTTTCTTATAACACGCAGTATTGTGTCCCGAGTAAAACGAACTGTAAACCTAACTTCACGCAGTACACTATAAAAAACTTCTTAAAATGTTTAGGAAGTAATTAGCTTAAACACAGTATGGGACAGTTACCATACTTCCGTATTGTAAATATGGAAACATTTACACGTGTTACAATACAAGTCTGGTAACTTCAGTATACATTTGACTGTTTTATAAAAAAGTTTAGGAGTGCTACCATGGATGTCTGGGAAACAATTCTACCATACCTACTTTCTTAGCGCTCCTATATGCACGTGTGGCAAATTTACTAACTATTTTTACAGTGTAGATACCTTCGAGTAAATATAAGATTGAATTATTATTTTATTCTAAAGGAACATTGCCACGAAACTGTTTGGGCAAGCAACGCTTGCCTTGCTTAACCTATAAGGAGAAGCTCCTGCTGTACATAGAGATGGTCTCAGATCACACAGATGTAGCATTTTTATTTATATTGTGTATTGCTATAGCCACGTCAAAGCTTATTAACATATTACTTCTTCTTCTTCTTCTTCCCTCTCTAATTTGAGTATATCACATCATCACAAAATCACATATTCCTGGACTCATACGTTTCGCTCTTCCGGATTAACAAACGTATATGCCAAGGGGATTACCTTGACTTAATATTCTCTTTTTGCACATCGTTATATTACTTGCTCTTTACTGGAAATGCTGATTGTTTATTATAAATGCGAACAGGCCAAACAAAGCCACACCTAAGATAAACAACTTGATACGTTTTTTGGGGAGGTTTCTTGCAATAGTATGTCTAACACTATATAGCGTGAGTCAGAACAGAGTTTATTAATTTTGAATGGTGACTGCTCACAAAATAGTCAGTCGAAAATTTGTTTTGTAACTGTGCGTTAAGTATATATAGTAGGGCTATCGTGAAAATAGACAAAAATCTGTTAATCGAAAAACTACTTGACCATACATTGTTGATATACTGCTCACAGTTTGGTTCCTTAGTGTACACATTGTTTTAAATTCGAATTTACTTAGATTTGCAGGTACAAAAGATTCAACAGTATACTATACACGAAATGTTACAGTTGAAATATTATAAATGCTGTGAATCATTGCCAATAGCCTAATGGAGGGCAACAGTTCATGAAAAGGGACTGATTTTGGTTTGTGTCTTTGTTTCATCACGTTATCACGATAAGTCTTGGTTTTCTGATCTTCTAAAAAGCTGCTAAAAATAATATGAGTCCTAGTCACGGTGCCCCTGTTGAGCACGCATGGAATCACTAAAAAAAACTGACGTATATGTGAGAAACACTATCGTACAATAACCCGTTTTAATAGAGGCGAGCGAATAATCAGGAATCTAAAACCGGTGTGGCAACATATGTACAGGAAACTTACTAACAGCGCAAAACCTCCAAACGTATTAAATTGTGTAATGTTAAGTTACAATAATTGGTCAAGATGTCATCAAACGTTGCAGATAGTCATAAATACATGATGAACCACATGTGTAACTTAATGATGTAAAACCTACTGTCCATATCACAGCACCGTGGCGTAGTTAGTAGTTAGTGTTGCCACACACATGATTATACTAAATCCCCTGTACGGCAGAGAACAAGAGTAAGTTGTCATAATTTAGACATGGCCATATTGTCTAATTCGGCCTTCTCTTCTGTACACAGCAATCGTGTTGAAGAGTCGTGGGTTCCTGGCACACGGACGCTGCTGTAGAATGTCATGCATATTCTTTTCTACGCGAAACGCTTTCAATAATCCTATTGTGCTAGTCTATCAGACGAAAATACACTTCAAACTACTTTTCTATACTTTTACGATTTCAACACACTTGTAAGAAACACAATTTTGGTACGCCTCAACATTGTTAAAAACAGTTTTTTTTTTTAAAGACTGTTGTAGCCCAAATGCAAATTTGCCACCTAAATCCATAAAGTGCAAAACGAGATGTGTGTGTTAGCCTTAACTCCACACTATCTAACAAAAAAATTGTACAGTCTCCACTTAAAGTCCAATAAGGAAATGCTATAAAATGAACCTTGCTTGCCTAATTCGCTAGCTGAGAATAGGAGAGATATGTTTCTCTTAAAACATTTAACTCTTAGCCCATATAACTTTCTTGGTTACAAGTGTTTAACACGGATATTTGAAACCTGTAAACAAGACCCTTAAAATCCTGAATTTTCTGTTCGACTCAGTGAGCACAGGTGTGTTTGCAGCGAGCGAGCTGTGCTGGAGAAGAGTGGAGGTGCCCTGGAGGCAGCTGGGTCAGTGTAGGGCGGCTGGGGTTCCAGCTCTCCAGGGCAGCAGCCCTCTACAGAGCGACCTTCACCCGGCGCTGACCTGCCCTCCTACCCCCACTCTGCTGCTCTCAGCCACACGTGCCTCCCCTCTTCCGCCTGGCGCGACCAATAGGCGGCCTGCTACCCCTACTTGCCCTTCATCCCCACCGCTGCAACCCGCAGCACTCAGCCACCCCCCGTCGCCAACAACACTTCCCTTAATTAGAAGTACAACATTCTCAGCTGACACTACCTGTGGCTTCTAGTAGAATCTACAACTATGACGTGTCTCAGCGTGTGAATGCATGGGTATATTAACATAACACTAGTATATGTGAAAACCCTTCCACAACATTTTTAAGCTATATACACTATAATATATTTTTACAAAAATACTACATGCATGTGTGCAGTAAGGACAATTGTTTTAATTAAACAAACTGTTTGAAGATAAAGAGAAATTATTAGTCTAATATAAAACATGAACTTAAAAGTAGCAAAAGTATTTTTTTAAAAAGATTATTATCTACACAAGGACTATGCAAATAATTTTAATTGTTATTATGGAAGTTGATTCAAGACAATTTAGTAACATATAAAATTAATTCTCTAATATAACGAAATTTTATTGTTTCTGGCGAAAGTTATGTGAGAGGGTAAAATGGCAGTGGTGCTGTTAATAACACAGAATATATAACCTGAATATTGAAACCCTTACAAATACTCAAACTATACCACAATTACCAATTGCGTAATTCGATAACGCTTATGACAGTAGTCGATGGTATATTATTTTACTCACAACAAAAAAAGCAACTCAGCCACCAGCTCTATTATGCATTGCGTCGTGCTAGAGAAACATAATAAATAACTATCCGCTGTATAACGTCCAGTTGATAGCCAACCTTGAATTCAACGACATTGGCAAGGACTTTCAAAATGAATCACAACAGCGTATAGATTAGAAGTATCAAATTGTTTTAATGAAAAATGTATTTGGACTCTGGCCAGAATAGATTTAATTCAAATAGACTTTTAATTACCAGCAGTTGAAACCACATTTGTATTTTCATTTTGTCTTCAGATCAGTTAACACTGGAGTAACCATTTAAGTTCCGTAGTAGTAACATATATAATATACTTATAATTATATGTATTTCTCTGTGATAAAAAACATCATTCCTAGCTGTACTGGAACAATACAGGATCCAACTTCTATGCAAGTAGCTTTAAACGACCCTACCAAGCTATTCGGTACCTACCATGAACAATTGTTAACAATATTACTTGCCTAATGTATTCAGGATGTATCATTGATTAAATATTTAATTTATTGTTTAAATTATGTACTTCAATTTTGTACGCAAAGCACAACAGCAGCCTAACGCATTGGTTCCCAATAAAATCATACATCCTCAAATAATGTTGTAATATGTGTCTAGAAATAAAACATCTTTAAAATATATGTGTTGAAACTTCCTCAGTGTAATAATAGCCAACATGTACAGGCCCTTGTAAGAAGCGTAAAAAATGTTAAACAATATTAGAATACTTTGTTAAATGCGTTACAGTCAGATTCTAATCATTTGACTTTGACGGGTTACGAATTAGTTTCCAATTTCAGAAATTAAGATTATTGATTCCTATTCTGGTAACATTATTTTTTCTATGTGTATATATCGCACACTTGGTTTTGTTAAAGTTAGAAGAATTAAATAGTTTTATAAAATGGCCGAAATATTTTAAGTAGAAATTTAATCTTTATTTAAATACGGATGTTTCTGATGAAGATCTGTATAAATAATAACATAAGTGGACAACAGATGCGGTTACAAGTGTTTTTTTTTTTTCATTGCAGAGGAATTGTTACTTGGGATAATATTAATTCTGCTACATGAAAGGAAGACTGAATGATATTATTTTGGCATGTAACAATTCCGCCACTTATTCCGGTGGTATAGGTAAGGGGGATATAAATCAGGGTAAGAAAATTATTTTATCGCCCCTCAAAATATAGCCCCCTGACCAACTAAAGCGCAACAAGCAGCAACTATAATCCCTTTCATAGATCTTCCATACAAAATTACGTATGTTCCTGACCTGTTGTAGAACTAACCTTACTGTCGTATTGAATACAGCTGAAAATCAAAACAGCGAACTGAGCTCTTTTTAAGTAGCCGTGTAGATGAACAGCCCAGACCACCTACTTCCCACCACGGAGATTCGGATTCGATTACTGGCCGGTGGTGGGGTTGGGGGGAGGGATGTTCGGTGTTTCACGGAGGTGGTCGCTGATGCTGATCGTCGAGTTTTCTCGGAGTACTCCCGTTTCCACATATTTTGCATTATATCGCTTCACTATCGTGTAGTCTCGTTATATGTCATCCCAGAGAGTTTAACAGGTGTCTATTGATGTCCAGATAAGAAATGTGCCGAAACAGGGGTGTGATTTGATGCACCTTGGGTATTCTCCTCGAACGCTAATTATTTATTATAACCCGTTAAAGTACCTCCGTCCCTAACACACACTGGTAAAGTTAATGAATTCCAGACGTCTTTGTTAATTCACCTGTTTCTACTGAATTACTTACGTGGACCCTAAGTTACAAACTGATGCTTAGCCAACTATGAATAACTCTGAACCTTTCTGACTAACACCTAAAAACGCTGGATATTATTGTTGGCAAGTATGACAGTAGTTCATTAATGTTTGAATCGAGGTTTGAGACTGTTGAGCTTTGATTTCGGAGGACAAGCAAATTCGAAATGTTAGTCACTGGGTTGACATAGCGAAGATACGCCAAACTTAGTGCTAAACTTATGAACAAACGCGAATTTATTTTTCCTATATAATGCTTGGTAGTTTCCGTTTGTAAAAAGATTTTCTTGAGAAATTGGCGTATTCTTCATGGTCTGATTTAGAGCCCGCAATATTAATGCCAATATATGAACAATACAGATCTTGATACAAACTTCTACATCGGTGACAAGCAAGCTGAAAATTTTGTATCGCATATCCAATGATAGTTTGAAAAAAGTACAGGTGTCATAAATGATAATAGCATACCATTATCATCCTTATTCTTGCGCACATCTGTAATATAAGCTTGTGATTATCTGTATACAGTTTGTTTAGCAATTTATGCTGCAAATAAAGGACGTAGTTTATCACGGATAATTAAGTATTATTATCGTACTGTCTTATCACTGTTGTTTAAATGAGGTGCACTTTAGCATAATCAGCTAAATTGTGCGTATATCTTACAAATTTTTTTGAAGTGGGATGTTTGTTAAAATATACAAAGAACCACAATTTCTTAGATATCTTCGCTTGCATATGACATGCACTAGCGGAATAAATGTTTAATCATTAAATATATTTAATATTAAACTTTCTGGTTTCAATACAAGAAGTAAAGCGTAATTTATTAATACATAATTTATACATGTAATGAAGAAACTAAGGCTAGCAACACCTACGCACAAGGTCAATGTTATCGGTAGAAACTATTATTTTTGGTAAAACGAATTTCGTACCAACTCGTTTCAGAGCCTAACGTTCTCGTCTGTAGCTATTATTCATGATTATTACCAACGTGTCTGCAAGGGACTAGTGCACGGCCATATTGAATTTACAGTTGCTTTGCCGCTATAAGCTCGCCTGAAAGCGTATCTACTTTACTGACGCTTCATGCATGAAGTGTTATATTAAATAACATTTTTGCATAGAAGGTTTGCAAATTACTTCCATACTACCTGGCGTTTGTTGGAAGAAAAGAAATAACACAAATTTCGTTATCTTCCAACAAATATCATAGTCTATATTTTTTAATAAATGTATTATTTAACCGTGAAAATAGTAAATTAGACTAACACTTTAGAGAATAAAATGTTTAAAAAAATTTAATACGACCTCAGGAATTCTTGTAACGGGAAAAAATACTGTGAATTAAAAATGGTTGTGCCCCATCCCCTTTAAGCAGACTTTCCATTCATTTGTGTGTACCAATGAGAACAAAGGTACTGCGGCAAATTACGTCTGTGATTGGCAATTATAAGATTTTGAGAGCTAAAGACAGCCTATCACGGACCACGAAGCCGAGCTTCAGACATATGTAATTTAAACAAGGTAGTGCCAAATTGTTTTCGCTAGAAACCTGTGGCTGTAACTATCGATGTATCCATTGACTGCCGATACCTTTGTAACAAGTGTATTGTATTTCAAGCAAAGTTTACGTGTTTCAGAAGTGTCTCGCAAGTACCAAGGTGAAAATGCGAAATTCAGAATATTAAGGGCGCGTTAAACCGCAATTTTTATCCCCATATTTTTACTTTGATATTTGCACCGGTTAATTCTTTCTTTTTTTTAGACACGAAATGTGACAAAATTTTCCTCTTATAAAAATGTTTTATTTCGCATAGTTTTTGCGTAATGGCTCGTTGAAGCCAAATTTTTCATGTTTCCCTTGTAAGGACGACTCGAAAACCAACTTACTTATCAAACTGAGAAAATTCACAATGAATAACGATGTTGTATGCTACAAAGTCAACTATGTTTAACCACAAAATAAAATATTTTTGTATTAAAAAAATATATTGAATATTTCAAATTTTTATTTTACTTTTCAGTATTTTTATTTAAATAAAAAAATCTTCTTTGTAATTATGTACGTGAAATTTTAGCCTGTGACGTCTTTATCCACTGTGAATTTTTTAGTGTAGTCCTTAAAACGGAAACATGCAAATTTTGTCTTTAACAAGCTAGTACGCGAAAACTATGAGAAATAAAAAATTTCTTAAGAGTCAAATTTATTTACATTTTGTGTTTAAAATAAGACATAAAATCTGATACAAATAAAAATTAAAAACATGGTGATGAAAATTGCGGTAGACTACGCCCTTAAATGGCGAGTATGGGAAGTTTGCTGCTATGAGTTATGTTGTTTGCCTGTTCATCGTACTTCGAGCGCTTTCGTCTACTGCAGGTTGCAGGTTCTCCGTCGCGCTCAAGCTACAATCAAGCATGAACAATGGACTCAGTCTTGACGAGGACCAGACAAGCTGCTGACTATTCACTTTAACATACAAACCCATCAACAGAAACTTGTATTTCACGCGAATAGAAGTAGTGTTACGATTTTTATTTAGAGAAGCACGAATAAATTTCGTTTTGGAGCACACAGTCAATTTACAAGTTGCTGTAATCCATTTACTCTTACTTAAGTGCTCGTGTAAACAAACACGTGTTAGTTAATCGTTCGTGTTTGGTTGGCCTACTAGCACTGTGTAAACACGCATCTGAAAGTAGTTCCCATTAATAAGACGGAATCATTGCATGTATAGTTATAGTTCTTACTAAGATAATGCATCTTCTATCTCGCATGACATACATATTTTCGTTGCCAAGTGTGGATTTCTCAATACATAGGCTATGAATTTCCTCGCTGTTATTTTTTATCACTAAGCCTCTCATAAACTGTAAACCCACGCTGGCGACATGAACAGTTGGTTCCTACGGTTATTGAATGTGTCTGGCTTTCGTGTTGACTCCTACCTGGCAGTTTGAATTGAGCATTACGGAATTTTGCGGTCAAGAATCGTTTGCTGGTGTCGTGAAACATGCTCAGGGAAAACTGTCAAAAGTTCTGAAAAGAGAATCGTTCTGAGCTTTTTCATGTATCTTTGTTAACAGCATCGGTCATGAATAAGCTGATATTATAGCTGAGATGACGGGGGTTTGCGTTGCCAGTAATTTCAGAGAGCGAAATGAATTCCAGGAAAAATTAAAAACGCGTGACAACTGAAGAGAAGAGAAAACTGGGGAAAAGTGTCCTTGGTTAGTGCGGCGGTTTTGTTAAAGCTGTCGTGCTTAGTAAAGTTAATTCCATTCTCTTGCGTAACAAGGCAAGAAGAACCTTTATCGAAAACTGGCTAGAAACATAAGATCGTGTATAAGTTATGATATACGAATTTTGTCTAAGGCCTATTGTAATTTGATTACCTTTTTTAGCCACTCATCAACGTAATTCTGACAGTGACGAATGGCTGCCTTTCGCGGCGGAGTAATGTTGGGATATCGAGATAATGTTTTAATAGAAATGAAGCTTACGTATTACCTAAACCACTTTTTCATGATTTTTTTGAAAATAGACATGTTAGGGGGAGGGGATAATATTCCAGAAAACCCAAAGGTCAAGTATAACC
This sequence comes from Medauroidea extradentata, assembly GCA_003012365.1. NCBI lineage: Eukaryota > Metazoa > Arthropoda > Insecta > Phasmatodea > Phasmatidae > Medauroidea > Medauroidea extradentata. The sequence continues at coordinate 14,551 of PNEQ01006375.1, forward strand.
ACAGATAAATAATTAAAATTGTGTTACTTTTTGCCGTCTTCTTGTCACGTATATAGTCCGTCTTATGTTGGAATTCCATTTTTTTTACAGTTGTTATGGCATCCTTTTTACAACTGTATCAATAGAACAAGGAGTGTGTTCCTCTATCACAGATAATTTCAGCACAGTCATATTAAGCTGACTGACAAACTGTGCAGTGCATCAAAAGTGAAAATTATTTCCTGTAGACCTATGCACACATGATAAACTTCAGAACTGTCAAAAACTAAACATTTTATGAATTATATACTTAAAACTTGCATAATAGGTCAGTAAGCCAAGTTAATTTGTGCATAAACTAAGTGTGGCAGAGGCAGATCTGCTTTGAAAATATATGCAAATACAACTGTCAAAAAATTGGAATTCTTTCATGAGACTGACTCGACTACAGCTCTTTAGGCATGGGCTTGCATACACACATTTAATTTCTTGAGAATTCTGACGACCGAATAATACAACGCGATGGGGCAATGCTGTGATATTATATACGTCGACATTAGTGGCAGCTGGCAGGAGAGTTAATTGTTTATTCGAAGTATGGAAATTGAAGGGTGGCAGAGAAGGTAACAACTAAGGGTTGAAAAGGGAACAAATATTAATTATAGTTATACAATAGCAGTGAAAAATTGTGAAATGTGTTTCCGCAATGTCCTCAGTATATCATTAACATGATAAGGTATCGTTAGAGTATTTTTTTTTTTTTTTCAAAAATTCCACGAGGGCAGCGCTGTGTCGAGGCAGCTTATATTTGTATATGTGTGTATATGTATATACATAAATATATATATATATTACGTCCAGAAAGAAACAAATAATAACCACGCCATGCGAAACCTGAGCTGAATTGGAGACGAAAATGTCAGTGGCAAAATGTTGTACAAAGACATTTTACGTGCACAATCTGGCAACACTTCACGGAGATTGTCCCTTCCTACTCTCTACGGCCAGTTATTAATTTTCGTATGTCGTATCATTTAAACATAGAATCTTGTTTGGGCTGCTCGGAATTTTATACCTAGACTCAGAATGTATAGGTAAGAACAATGGTAGTAAGACACGTAAAGTAAATACGATATCTGTGGAGAGCAGGGCTGGACTAACAGTGCTCTGTTGCCACATTGTGTAGTTATAATGTCATTGCACAACAGTTTGCCATTAACACTTTCGTCTCTTATTTAGTCCATAACTCGGGTGGTGTGCTTAATATACGTTTGTTTCTAGACACTCTAATTTTTTCGTTGAATATAAGCCATAATGAATAAATATAATTTTTGCTGGTGAACGACTTACTCCTTTAGTTTGCAACAAACAATTATAAATGTGCATTGTACGACTTCCCTAAGTCTCGAATTTTTTAAAAATCAAGTTGAGTTATTTGCACGAATGTAAAAATAATACAGTCCATGATTTTTAAATAAATAGCTTGTTCCCACAGAAATTTTCTCTCGGGAAAACATTCAGACTAGTAAAAAAATTACAAGTTTTCTAAAAAACATAATCTGTCTTAAATTACAAAATTCGTTTCCAGAAGTAACCTACTAGATAAAGATAGCTACGTTTTAACTGTTACGTAAGTAGGATGCGTGATCAGCAAATGTCACCGAGGTTCTGATTGATTGCACTCAAGAAATTGAATCGTTTTTTTTTACGCAAGCAAACGTCAGGCGACTCAAGTTAAAACTATACTCTCGCCCTGGCTAACCGATTGTAAGTGGACACCGAATAAAATTTTCGAATATAACGTTTTGGGCCGAAGCGGGAAAAAGTGAGCAGTTTTGAAAAAGTCTCAATGATAGTGTGTAGATTGTACGACACTTAAAAGATAATGTATGAGCTCACAATAAATGCCTTTTATTTAATTTCTAGACCAACGATGGCCAACTTCGTTTACTTCACGGGCGACATACCACTCAAAAATACACTCGAGGGTCAAACCACGCATTAACATTATTTTTACAAATTTACGGAATTTAAAAAAGAGTTTTGAACAGTTTTTTATGTTCTGTTTGCGGCGTATATTTTACGCGAGCCGTATAGAAAGGTGCCGCGGGCTGCCAGTTGGCCATCACTGATCTAGAAAAAAAGGCATTCAAAAGTGCTCACTTTATCGAAAACCACTTATACTCGACTCCCTCTAAGGCGTACTGGGTTCATTGCTGGCGGGGTGCGTCCAGGATTGTTCGTATGTGGGAAACTTGGCAGACGTTGTCGTTGGCCAACTAGTATTTCTAGTGGTACACCTCTGAATCCCGTCCTGCTCCACTTGCCATCCCTCATTTAATTTCTAAGCCTTCAGGATCAGATACAGGTGGGCGGTTCTACCTACACCGGCGGCAGCGATAGCGAAAACGTGTTCCGTCCATGTGAATGAACATACCCAGAGCGAGCATAAAAGCGCTCAACCGACTCAGCTAAGAGTCATGGCGGAAAACCCAGCAGTCAATGAAAATTTGGCAGTACTACGGGCGACCAGTTGAGCCCCGCGATAAGATTCTCCTCCCCGCAACTGGTCTGGATTGGACTCGTGGTGGTGGTTGTCAGTACTCTGGGCAGACTCGGAGAAGACCAATCGTCAATGAAGAGTCGACGAGTTGGCTGCGTAAGTGCCTGGGGGCAGGCCTGGAAAGTCGGATAGAGGTGTGGATAGCATCTCGACTCAAACCAAGAGGCGACAGTGTTGAGGGTCTCAGGAGGAGGAGTATGTCGACTGGCGAGTCTCTGGGATGAGTTCTCCCTAGGTTCTTCTCGGCAGCCAGTCGCTCCTCACCTTGTTTGGAGTTGGATTCAAAGCGCATTGTAGTGCTCTGCTTGGAAGTTAAGCGGTGACAACATCATGTTATCCTGGACCAATGCATCTGGATGGAACGTGATATCTCTCTGGCAGGAGTATGCTTGCTCATGTCGGTGCTGTGGTTTGTCAGCCGCTGTACCAATGGGACCAGGTGCGGCGACTGACCTTGCCGTAAAACTACCGCAAGATAACGGAAAACATATGTAGGGGAATAGCGATGGGCTGCCACCCATAACCGTAATCAAAATCTGGATGAATCTGGTCCCATAGTGAAATTTGATTTTCATTAAGTTGTAGGAGAAGGTATGTCCTAAATTAGGAAGAGCAAAGCAGGGCTTGTCCTCACTGTCTGGCCGGGTCCTGGGAACCGTGGTGTTCGGTTGACGTACTGTGACGTAGGCGGGGTGCGAGAGACGTCTTCCCTGCGAGCCGTGTTATCTACACACTGCGCGCCTTTCTTTTACATAACCGCGAGCAGCGTGATCAATACGGCGGGCAGGTAGGCACAGTGACGTCAGCGGCTGGCCCTCCTGCCTGGAGACGCGACACCACCATCGCGACAGCTGCGTGTAGCGGGCAACCTTCCCGCCAGGGGCAGTGCGTCCGCTTGGAAACGACACTGTACTCTGCCCACTCCAAGGAAGAGATAGGGTCCTGTTGAAGAGGGGGATACCAACATTTCAATTGTAATAAGGAAAGAGAAGTAGTTAATCATCTGGTGACTTCTTACGCGTTCAATTGAAAATCAGAAACTGACAAAGGTATTCATGGAAATACTTGTGATTTTGGAGAAATTCTGAGAAAAATGTTAAAACTTATTTTGGGGAAGGGGGGGGGGACTGACTTTTTTTGGAAAACATAAGAAATCGTTAATGACATAAATATCACACGATTACAAAGTCAGGATCACTGGAATCCAATAGGTGGTTTCATATTTCCTCGCATAGAGTACTGTGTTTTTTTTTTTTTTTTTTGAGATTTTACTCACGTCGCATCTTTAACTTTAGTCTTGCGATACCTGAGTTAAGGTGGTCTCCAGATAGAAGTTTGCGCACGCTGGGGGCCTACGAGTGATAAGGGCTAAGGGCGACACAGCTCGAGTATCACGCCTAGCCTTTAAGTGAAAGTAAACGTCTTCTTGCCTATAGTTCGCCTCTGTCAAACATTAAGTCGCTACCCTATCATTTCATGAATTAATACCAAAGAAAAATGTATGTTGAACATTCATATGCCTTTCATCAATATCTTACACTAACACTGTCAAAACAAAAAATCGCAAAACACAAATTAACACCATTTTCGGTCATTAGAAAATAAGCTTTAAAGATTACTGGAGAATTTGAAATGTGTATACACATTCTTAGAATAATATTCCTAAACAGACATCAAACACGCAACTTGAGCAGTTTTCTTATAAACTTTTTTCGAATGAAGTTTTACATACCGCTGATGTCCTGGAAAGGTTCCACGTTAGTAATTTTCTTCACGCATTTGGCCATTCGACATATTTATTATTGCTGGTCTTGCCATTGCTTACTTGGTCTACGTGAATTACGGAAGCATTTTGTTTGATACCTGGAGATTAATCTAGGCGGTCTTCATTATTTATTCTTTCCATTTGGTATAGTTTTGTCGATGTTCCACAGTTTCGCTGTATAAGTTGTACTTGTTACGTGTTTGTCGAATTTCTTCATTTCGTGCTCTGTTACTCCCCGTCATTAGTATAGCTGAGCGAAGGAACCGTATCTTGAAATTACTCACTGTTTCCCGACATACGCTGACGCCGATGCGATGTGTTTCTCGTAGCTTCGAGACAGAGAGTCATCGCGAGGTTTCTGGACTCTTAATTAGAGTACATAAGGTAGCTGCACACAGGCTTTGAGAGTTTTTACGAGAGGTATTTTGCGTGCGAATGAGTGGATCGTGGTGCAGCGACCAGTAGTGAGCGGTACTCCAGGACATTTGGCGGTATTCTGTGCTGCGAGTTTTGTCGACGAAGACGTTCCGGAGCATCAAGAGGTCCATCGGTGTGCTCCAAGTTAAGACGTTGTGTCTACCATTGTGAGCATGTAGAGTGACAGTTGTGTACAGACGGCTTGTACATAAGACTGAGACTTATCGTTTCAAATTTATAGCTATTCTGTGTAAAGTAACACAATTATTTGTTTTAATCGGTAGTAGCTTGTGATACGCTCGTGACTGTATTGATCGATAGTGACATTCAGAAAATTTGATGTAGACATCTGTTAATAAATTACGTTTGCTTTTCTTATTTTATTAAATAAAATAACACAATCCTTCAGCGTCAGCATACTTTGCCCTACCTGTTACAATATATGCACTGTCAGATTACGTCTGGCGGATTGGGTTAGTGCACATATAAAACTCGGCGAATGAATCCGATTACTTTAATATGTTGTTAAAGCGGTATAGTATGAATTGTTTACACTACATTTCAGGGAAAATGATGTCAAGATTCCTAAATGGAGTATTCAACATTAAGGTTGAGAGCTCCTCGTATGTCTGTAAGGAACGATGCTATGTATCAGACTTTTATTAATCTCTCTCTCTGCTCCACATAATGGTTTGCACGTTGCAAATATTTGTATCACAAATGTTTGAAAATAAACGTGCACCGCCACTACAGTTTACAGTCAAGAAAAAACGTGGTCATTCCTCAAGGTTTTTCTACTCATAACTGTAAGGTTGCATTATCGGTGTCTCGAAACGAGTGGTAAATGCGGACGACGCATTCTCGCTCACCAAGGTTCCCCATTTATGAATGTGCCACTACGTGGAGACACTATATTTGTACGACAAACTTATTAAGAGTAAAGAAACACTCGTACCTAAATAAAATCAAGTTTTTCAAGGCACATAGTTAGACTCCTTAAACTGACCCTGAAAATACTTGTCTTATCCATACGTTACTCCTCATGTAATTAAAATTAAAAACAGAAAATTACCATCCGGTGCACAAAAAGCATCTTAAATAATGTTTGTTTTTAGTACATCCATCCGCATCTAAATTATATTTTAATAACGTGTTTGCATTCAAACCTCGACCATACATTCGCCAGCCAGTCGACACCATCAACATAAATTCTGGCCTGTCCTACTTTTCCTCGTATTGGCACTCCCAGGAAGGCTTACATTACAACGCGAGCCGACAATAATGACATTGCTCTCACTGGGAGATAACAGACCGATAACCGTTTCAAACATGAAAACTTGAGGCGAATAAACTCCTTTTTTAATGCAAGTGCGAAAATTAAATGCCTTAACTCCAGACGCATTTTCTTTTAACTGAACACTGTGACAATTAACGCCTATTTTATTCGTATGAAACATCCTGTGGAGCATGGTTGCACATCATTGTTCTGTAATAGTAGTATACCACAACCATAATTACAGTAAACTAATACAAAAGTACTTTTCCGTACACGAGTGTATTGCACTTTTGCATTACGAATAGCCCAAAGAATATTAATATCTGAAAAACTTGTATCGTAAACATACTTTGAGTTTGTACCTTGACATTGATTACGAGTACAGTGTGGTTACCACAGTTCATACCCATAAATAATTTTCTCTGGAATTAGTCTTGACAATTAACAGACAAAAAAAAAAGTATAACTTCTTTTTTGCTGCACGATTGAGAAAAAAAACTGAGAAAACAGTAGAGTTATACAGTTCTCATTACCACGTATATAATTTTCCTTCTTTGGAGATTCAATTATATTCCATTAATTTCACTAAATATTTACCCTCCAATAAATATACCTCATTTTCTGTTCTGATATAAAATTATGTTGATCCATTCCATAGTGAACATTATTTTAAACTAAAGAAATGCAACTATGAAATTTTAGATTTATGCCGTACTTACAGCATGATTTTTCTTGAAACCAGAAAATTACGTTCGGGTGCCTGACATCAGTACCAAAACAATATAAAATTAAATGTGTAGAAATTTCCCCGAATCAGGTTAATCTCGTAGAAGATACAGAGTACACTGGGTACTGATTACCTTCATTATACAGTTCTGACCATGAGATTAGTTTACGTGCAACACGTTGTTTAGTCATAGACACGGTGACAGCACATGTTGTGTTAAATGATGCTGGTTTACAGACAGAATCTATAACAAATACAGTATTAACAAGAGTAATAAGGCGGGCATGTACGTACCTGACTTGCCAGTAATATCCATGGCCTTGAAGTTCCTACCCTTGATGATAGTAAGGGTGAGACGGCCAGCGGTTGGCAGGTAGCAGAGAGACAACATTAGTTCTCCAAGGTCAACCTTTTCCTGGAAACAAGCACGCAAGAAGTACTTACCACCTAAAGTTTATTTATTGTTGTTCAGGACATTGTACAATAGAAATAATAACATTATTACGTAAAATACGGTAACATTATTAAAATAAACTGCGTTAATGTAATCGAGACAAAATATTAAATAATACTATAATACGCCACGTGGTAAAAAAAAAGTGGTGTCAAACAGGTTTCTAAGTGTTCAAATTCCAATTTTAGTTGGGAAAGTAACAGCCTGATTAGCCTTGATATTTGCTGTAACTAAATCGGTTAAAGTGCACGGTTAGTTCCACTTTCTGCAGATTAACAAGTGGCGTATATCTTGGTCGCCAATTCAGTAACGTTCATCCCTGCAAATTCTACTCTTCTTCAAAAAATTTCCTTTACACCAGGAAACGCCCGTTCTTAATTGATCGCAATTTAAATATAAAATGACAACGATCGACCGTAACCTAGGGAAAGTAGGGAACACGTACAACTGCGAATTCTTTAACCAACAAGACATCATGAAATCACCTAGACAGACAATGATCTTATCTTAGACATACATACAAGGCTTTTAAGAAAAACTCACGAAGCCTGCCTGGTTACGGTAACATTTCAACTAAAGTCGATTAAATAGCGATCCGAACGATGTTCTCTTGCATTTTAAAAAGTGAAAGCAGACGTATTTCTCAAACCGAGCGAGGTGGTGCATCGGCAACACGTTGAACTCGCATTTGGGAGGAGCCAGGGTCAATGGACGACTAGAGGTACACGCCCTCTAACGTCACACCGCAGGGGGCGAGTACTGTGGGAAACAAAGCGTGTTTACAAATATGCTGATTTGTTGGTTGGTGATGGCAGAAACCAAACATTTTGTACACTCATTGACTTGCACGTAAGTGTAAAAATTATTAGTTTCATTTCGTGGTTAAGTGGTTAAGATGCACCATTTCATAACAATGTTTACCTGCATAAGCGTTAAATTAAAAAAAAAACTATAAAATTTCTTCACATACATCTTATATTGTACAAGTGAAGCCAAACGCCTGTACGAAGGTAATGTTCGGTTACGGCCGTAGAAGAACAGGTCTGGACACTCGCCTGGAAACTTGATCCCTTTGTTGTTTGGCTGTAGTTCACCAAGTTACCGAGAATATTGTGTTTTATTGGCGCTTCAGTTAGGGCGGTCGAACTCAAACTCCGCCCACATCCTTTCTACTAAGATAAACAATATATAAAAACTTATTTTTTATCAATGTATGAAACACTTCCTTCGCTCACAATTTTAAGAAAAGGCTCCAGCAATCTTAATTTACTTTTTAAATTTAACAATGGAAAAAAGAGGGCGGAGTTTGAGTCCGACCGCCCGGATTACAGGGCCAAAAAGTACGACATTCTCGGTAATTTGACGAACTACAGCCAAACAACAAGGGGGTCAAGCAAAATACATTGGTAGATAGACGAGTGTCCAGACCTGTTCTTCTACGGCCGTGGCTCTGACCACCCTGAGTTCGGATTTCCGAATTTCCCACCATATATTTTCAGGCGAATGCTGTAATGGTTGAAAATAATGGCAATGGTCTATACCTCTCATAGTTAATATCTTTGTGAAAATTTGTGTAACCGTCTCGAAAGACTCTGGTGTAAATGAGACATAAAGACAACTAATTTACTGATTTCCACTAACGGATGTAAAATATTAAAACCGCCATAAAGGACACCTCTTAGAAAAGTCTTTTTTGTATCATTATAAAATAAAGGAAGCTACTACGGCTAACACATTGGCAGTTAACTGGGTTCCAATCTGGTGTCTTCTGCAGAGAGTTTGTGTACGTTTCCTGCACATCAGCGAAGTGTTAGTTGACACTAATGTGAAGCAGCACACGCGGGCCACGTGGTACACTGCTTGTGGACATAATTAATTGGTTTGATGCAACACGAACACTACGCCTGGCGGTCACAGATGCAGCAATGTATGGAATCTGTGATATGATATGTTCAACATTTGGTCACCAGTTTTAAAGCGTATCCCGACTATTTAGACCCCAAGTGTCTTAATCAAATTACTTGTCTCAGTGTCGGCTATCCCGCTGCAGGATGTTTTAAACGTAATCCCTTAATATCCTGGATATATATACGCTGCACTATTGCACTATATATATATATATAGTGCAGCGTACTGCAGTACGAATTAATTAATTTCGCCTGCATTATACACAAATATTCACAAGAACTTCTTGGATGCTAGTGACAAACGGTGGAATTTAATGTAGTTGATCTTCTAAACTTGAAGTAAGACTTCCTCCATCACGTACGATCATAACATACATGACGATGGTCTAAGAAGTGTTATACAAGATGACCACAAGGAACGTTTTCGTTATGAAAGTGCTTTAAAAATTAAACTTGACATGTTAAATTTGCTGGACGTGTGTGAATATGTTCGTAAGAGGACGCCATTACGTTTATCTGGCGTGAACGACGAAAGGAAGGTGACGTTCATCTTCCCTGATGCACGTTTCTGTTCCGGTGGTGAAGCTCCCTCACACACGTCCCGGAGTATGCACACTAATGTATTGCCTCCTTCAAGTAATTCAAAATACTAGGTTAGTCTCGATACACCCGATATTTTGAATACCCCAACAATAAAGCAGCACATTATAGTGTCTGAGGGTCAATGTGGCAAGGGTACATCGCCGAATCTAGGCATCATACGTACTAGCAAAGTCGTCCTCGTAATGTTACCTGTGTCACGCAACTTAGCAACCCACTTGATGGTTGATCGGTTTCGGACTGTTCCATGCCAGCCGACATTTAAATGATGACGAAATAATCTTTGTGCTGCCACCATACCGACTCACCATTTAAACGTGAGTAGATAGTATATGTACGTTGTAGGACAAAGTCCTAAAAAAATTACAATTAATTTAAATTTTACAAATAATAACTTTGTTAGAATGTTCCTCTGTAGATCCATATCAAATCAAACGAAAGATAATTTGCATTAATTTTGTTTTCATTTTACAGTTTCCAAAAGGAAGGACCGTAAAGTTCCACAATGTATTAATTTAAAAGAATTAATAGTTTCTGTGTGTTTTAGGGGAAGGAAATCAGATACTTTTTTCCCAGTGGCTAAATATTTACCCACCTGAAAATATCGTAAATTAATTATTTTTTATTTAATAATTTTTTCTTTGTAAAATTTTAATTATTTATTACTTTGTAGTTCATTGTTCTAGAACGTATATATATATATATATATATATATATATATATATATATATATATATATATATATATATACTATCTACTAACATGCGCTGTTCAACTGACCACTGCTCTATTTGTAATGAAACGGCAATGCGTTGACTGACCACGCTCTTGTCCCTACGTATCCTTCTTCGTTCCATATAATGCGATTCAAAATAACAACACTCCTCGCGATCATCCGCCTTCTGCGTTGTGTGAAATTCGAGCTAATTTCTGGGTATGTTTCATCGGGTGAAAACCGCGGAATTTCTTACGCGCCAATACGACAAAATCACGCAGACACCAAATTTTTATGAACACTGTAGTTTCTTAAAACTGCATCGTAATGGTGTATAGTGAAGTGTAACATAGACTAATGTTGTCACTGTCGTGATTAATGTACATTAAGGGTGCTGTGAATCACTGCCAGTAAAAATTACCTTGAATTCGTACTTCTGTGACTTTTGAGTAAACCATTACAAAGCTAGTGGGTGGACCTATTTACCCAGTGGTTTCAAGAACTTGACTCTAATCACTCGGCTTCATCCACAGTCCAGTGCAACTTGTATCAAGCTCTGTCAAGTGCTGATACTGTTGGCCAATGCATTAAGTAGGCATTCTCTTTAACTGGCGAGATCCTAAGCAGTTTTGAGCGTACTATTGTCCGTCACTGGCTTTATACATTTATTGCCCTTTAGTGGACATTCTAAAAAGGAAATTTTGTGTCAGAAACAATTCATACAACGAGCTATGGTGTGATATTTAACCCAATTACACCCAAGAAGGGCAACTCTTAGAATGTGCTTCACAGTTTTGCCAGTAAGCCTACTTCCATTGAGATCGTTAGGCGAAGAGTTGAAGTGGTTGCGTGACTTTGTAGACAAGATGGTGTTCCTTAGGTAAGGTAAGGCAAGTGGGTTATAGGTCTCGTCGACAGCGAGATCACTAGAGATGGTGACACACTGCAGCTTGGTACAATGACAGGAGCTGGGAGAAGAGTCAGCCATGGTATTTGTTAAGGAACCGTGCCATCGTTCGCCTGGGGTGATTTCAGGAAACCAGCAAAATAGAAATCAGAATGGTCCGAGTTAGGAACAAATGCGGGTCCTCTGGTATGAGAGTCCAACGTTTTACCGTTGAGGCCACCTCGCTCGTTGACGCTTCCTTAGAAATGAACATTGGCAAGGAAGCGACAAGACCAGGTTCACGCTGTGAAATATTTATCAGCAGTTGACAGTGTTTGGGGGAGGGGGAATTACATTGAAGCTATAAATTCATAAAAGTGGGCTTTGTAACGAAGTTTTGATCACTTTAACCGAATTGGTTTTTGTTTTCCTGTCATTAATGCCACGCCCGGTAGTTGTACAGTGCCTTTGTAAATATTATTCTACAAAGTAACACAATTATCATATCGAAGAATTTTTACAAATATGTCATATTGCAAAGCTAATTTTTATTGGTAGCAATAAACCTCATAGTTCTTCTGAAGTTTCCCCCAAATTATCACCAATTTTGTTATGGAAATGAGCCAAACTCAAGAAATTACTTTCTTGCAAACGAAGAGCGCAATATTTTCCAAAACGTCTTCATGGATTTTGCATCGTTTAACTGCTCTTAGTCTTTAATTTTGAAAGCGTTCCATTAAAAGAGTTTTGAGGATTTTGGCACTAATGTGAACAAATCTGCCAAGCTAGATTAAGATAAAGTGCGCGCCTATCCAAAGATTCGCCGTCATTCATTATATTCTAAATGGTTGTTTTTTGCTCACGTAAATTTCAGAAGATTCTATTCTCCAGTCGCTCAGATTTAGCGTCTGAGGAAACTAACATCATCGCATGCCAAGCAGGCTAATATAATCTTCGTAACGCAAACCAAGTTTTATCGAGCGTTCATGTGTTTTTGCTTTTATACATCTCTATCTTTGTGACTTTAAGCTAGGTCGTTAATGAAACTTGATAACTAAAACGCACCATAATAATCTTGCTTCACGGCAAGTTATTACATTTGACGTTTCATATCAAGGTTTTATCTCATCCGCTTTATGTCCGGACACGTAATTAATTTAAACCGACGCTTCATATACAAAGGGTTTTTGTAATACAACTATGAACTGATGTCGTCAATCAAGTAACATTCTCTGCCAACTTCGTTAAATGATGAAACAACTTAATAGTCTATAATGGACGGAAAAACGTTGATTTAATACCCCTGCAGTCATTTTCGCAATGCATGAAAATTATATTTCACTTTACATTGCCATTGTTACTGCAATTTTAATCAGGGTATAACTTTACTCTAGTTTTATATATGCCGTTTTAAATACAAAATATTTTTGTATTTGAAGAGTGCTTTTAAACATTGTTGGCAATTTTTAACACTAAGTTTCGATACTTCGTTTTAGATATTTTCGTACGAAACTGTTTTAGTAATTCAATCAACAGTGTTTTATTTTTGCTTCATATAGAAATCAGAAATACAACTGGTTTTATTGCGTACTAGGGTATGTCACTGAACAGGTTTTTCTTTAATTTAACGGTATAATGACGAAAACGATAAATTTTGTTACTGTTATATTCTAATGTAATACATACAGACAATTATGCCCATGCGTGATGTGATTATTTCACCCTTTAAAACAGAACTTCGTATAAAGCTTAAACTTATCAATTATTGCTGATTGTATAACACCCGTATTTACTTATTAAATTTTGACTGTACGGAAAATAAATTGCTTTCATGATATCTTTAATCAAAGTAGCTGTGACATACATTGGCCAGTAAGCAGCAGTTGATATTCGTTTGCGTATTGATATCTCATCAACTGTGTATTTTTCTTGTTGTTGAGTTTATTGATATCATGCGAACTTAATGTAAGAGCCGTGTTTGGCGCAGAAGTTAGCGAACTCGCCTCTCGCCAAGGCTCGAGTTCCGTTAGGGTCGGACCCAGATATTTCGTACTTTGGAAGTTGGCAGAAGTGGCTGTAGGCCAGCGGATTTTCTCGGGGTCACCCTAGTCGTCTTATTCCCAACTTCCTTTCATTTCGTCACTTCTACAGCATAGGGCTTCGCTTTATACTATCCTTGAGGGTTCTGCAGACGCTTAAGTGGTCCTCCCAGTGTATCAGGCTCATGTATGCAACCCGCATTAAAATCATATAAATCTGGGCTAATATTAATGTCGTTATAGAATTAAGAGTATTACACATATCAGCATTATCTTTTCGTTTTATCAATGACACAGCAGTCGTTCTTATTTTCGTTGCGTTCTGCAAAATCAAGCCTAACAAACGGTTGCATTATCAACGTGATCCAAAAAACGTTTTGAAAAATTTGTAGTCAACCAATATTTACACTTGACTTCAGCGAACGTGGCGAAAATAATAACGACAGTATCTATGATGAAACAAGAAGATTATGTTGATATGTGTAATACTCTTATTGCTTTAGTGAGTGTAAAATTAACCCAGATTTATATGGTGTTAATGCGGGTTGCATACATGCGCCTGAAACACTGGAACTTCTTATCAGAAGTCTGCTTTTGGGAAGTGAAGCTCGGCCCTTGGGTACGTACAAATTGCATGTAATACGTAAAGACTGATGAACGTAAAATGACATCACGTAAAGAGTAATCAACGTATTATAAATGATTCCTGATAATTACAATCAAATTGTCCGGTAAAAATTACTTGTAAAAGTATACTGCATACACATAAAATGTAGAATTTCATCTACACGCAAGGTATGTGTTCAAGACACTCGTGAGCAAAATGTGGCTGATATCAGTCTTAGACGTTCATAAAATAAATTTTACAGCACGTGAAAGGTTAATTCTGCTAAGTTTAAAAAAAAAAATCACACGTGTTAACTTATAGGAGAATTTGGCACAGGGAAATTTTCTGCCACTAGTTTCGCTGCTATCGATAACGGACCAGATAAAATACGAAACCGAAGTAAAATTAAATTCAAATAGGCTTCGAAATAATATAACTCATTTAATTTTATTTTTAAGTGAAATGAAACCAATTTTGCGTTTTAATTTATGAACTTAACGTAGCTTAATGTTCTGGAAAGCTCTGTGAATGGTCACTTTACATCTCGTACCGACACCAGCGCTCAAGCGACAGAAATTGTACCAGTGACAAACTTTAAATAATGACATTTCCAATCTGTAGAATGATTACTTTTATCCATGTGAAATCTTTAGTTTTAATTTAACTTCGCAGTTTAAACAGTATCACTGATTTATCGATTTCAGAAGTATGGATAGTATAGTATATTTATTCAGTTAAAAATGACACATTTTATTTTATACATGTACCTCAGGATTGTTTTGAAGTCAATGTAATTTTAAGCCGTAATAAAATTAATACAATACCATGAAAATATTCAGAAAAAGGCCTAAAACGCGAAGAAAGAGCAAACAACAAATAAATACTAGGAAAATGTTTATGTATTTCTGTTAAAAACGTTTGTAACCCGTAATTATAAAAAACGAGGTATTTCGCTTAGAAAATGTATAATTCATATTACAAAAATTTGTATTGTAGAATCGCATAAAATATATATAAAGTGTAATTGGCATAAAACATAATTTATGTTGAATATAATAACATCTAGTAGTCAAAAAGTAAAATTTTGTAAAACTGCGATTTAATAATACCAGTTAAGGTCATCACACATTTTTTAAAAGAACATTATCAAAGTTACATAATGTTATTTAGTGTTAAATCAGTGTAATTTTTTTGTAATCCTATACCTTAGATTGAAATTTAGGAGGAATGGTGCACCAAATTTTAACGTTCCTAAAAATGTATTTTCACAATTACAGTAATAGTTAAGGCACTCCTAAATTTCAAACTATTCCGTCTTAATCCACACCCCAAAACCTTATCATGGCTATTGCATATAGTTCATACATCGATTTGTAAATTTAAACTGTAGTAAACTGCGATAATCTTGTAAATTTTGTCAGAAACATTTTAATGCTCTTTGTGCGAGGGGAGCGTAAATTATATTAAATTTTTTCTTAAATATTTTAATGTTGTTTGTGAGCAGTTGTATCTCAGTTTCTCTGTTAACAAAACTAAATGTTACTAGGCTTACTAGTTAGACCCACCAATACATGGATATTCAGAACAGTTACCGTCAAGAAAAGGCTGCGCGTATCGCGACCTACACTCGTAGTAGTCTGCCGCGCTCGCGAAAGAAGATTTGCACGTCATAGCTATAACCCAAGGCCACTCATCAAACCTTCACCTTCAGCAGTACAACGAAGCTCGGCGCTGACCGAATGCAAACAGTAGAATTGCAAGAGACGAAGGCAGATTCTTTACCTTTAGCTGTACGTCTGCCATAGTTTTTCCTTCACTATAATTATTCCTTTCCGTCTGAAGAAGCAACCGTATTCCATATCCTACTGCCACAATACTGCCAGAGCACATACTGAACCATATAGAGGATGGTTGCTATCTCAAGATCCTACCAACCCGTATGATACGGGGACGTATCATTTTGGTGACATTGGAGGCATTGTTGTGATTACCAACAACCTCGCCTGGAGGATGGGCTAGCGACGACGGCTGTGCAATCAGGTCAGCGGTTGCACAAGACAAGGGCCTCAACGATTCTTCTCACCGGCACTGAAGTGTGACAATAAAACGGAATGTATCGGGGGAATCGGAGTCTGTCTCCTTCAAGCCTTCCAGCCGTCATCACCTCGCCAGGATGGTCCTGGGTCGAGACCCACGACGTGCCGCCGTCCGTCGATAGCCGACACAATCATCATCAGCCTCCGGCATCATGCTAACGGTGAGGTCTAAGGTGTCCAAAGCGTCACCCATCATAGAGTAGATCAACATAAATATTTAAACAGCCGCTCCCCTCCAACCTAAATTATGTAGTACAACCGTGTAGTATTTTGTAACTGACTTATGTAGAGTAAAGTCACCATAATTATATATATATAATTTAACCGTAACCCTCACCCTTAACTTAACCACATTACTAATTCCAGTATAAAGTGCCCACCTCTGACTACAGCCACCCAACCACTATAAAACATGTGTAAAACCTAGCAAAATATACATTTTGTAACAGTTTGTTTAAAAATGTTAAGATACCTGAACTTAGTGACAAGAAATAAAGTTCGTTTTGTACAAACTGCGGGCGTATGACCTTATCATACACAAAAAAAATAAAGTGTTATGTTTATCACGAAAAACATGTAAAAACTTCGTATTCGATTTGAGAGCATTGGATAACACAAACTCTGTTACAGACTCCCAACAAGACAATTTTTGTACACATGTGACACACGTGTTTATTGAGTGCCTGTACTGTATTAAGATACAGTTAATTATCTATACTTCTAACCAATACGAGTCACTTTGCACCAATTTAAGTTTTCCCGGGGGCGATTGGTAAAATATCAGTGGTATTAACTGAGGAAATTTAAATAATTTTCTTTATATATCTATTGGCGATATGCCTTTCAAACTACGGGTATGCTAGTATATTTGGTGGTGAAAAGTATGAACCCAGTTTATGGTGGTAAACACAATCAACATGGATGACCAAGGAAGATTTTGGAAACCCCCACAGAATTAATATTCTAAAATGAATTGCTGAAGCTGGAATAATTTGATTATAAAATGAATAAGCCTTTATCTTGGTGTGAATATTTGTAAATATTTTCAAATTAAATACATTTTTGTTTTTAAGTTAAGTGTTTTTGTAAGTCATATTAACATATGTGTTATCGCAGTGCAAGCGTTTCTCTTGATTGTGTTTTTACAACCATTGTATAAAATAAAATTTCATATTATCGGTAATTGCGAATTGCTACGATAACACAGAAAAATTAATTATAACGCCAACAATACTACTGTAAATGTTATCTCAGTAAACCTTTTAATGGTGTTAATTTCTAGACAGGCCTATATTTTTCTGTATTACGAAAATTTTATGCGTTAATAAATTTGGAAATAAAATAACATTATAAACAAAGGGATAAATTTATTATGTGAATGTTACACTATTTAATAGCACTGGCAGTAGGCAATATTATTTTCAAACTACCAATAAAAAAGATAATACAATCCGAAATATTTTTTAAATTAAATGAATTTTTAGACTTGTTCAGAACACAAAGGTCAGGTACAAGGCGATATGCAGCTACAACACCACAATTAAGGACATATCTAATTTTTAATTATATAGACTACATTTACGTATGTTTGGGATTTAAGATTGTCTCAGTTTGTAGCATTGAGAAATAGTTCCTGGGTGTTCTATAGGTTTTCACTGGTCCAATTTACTTTCAAATTAATTTTCTTTTGTTTGTATCGAATTTAAATTGTTAACAATTGTGTTGCCACTTCGGTGAATTTACAACTGATAAGGCGCTTATTTTACAAGTCATGGACAAGAAATAACGCCAATCTGTGGTAAGAAGAATACATTGTTTTAACATAAGCACTGCTTTATGATATGTTACGGTAACCAACTATCTATATATATATAAATGAAAGGTGACTGATTGACTGACTGACTGACTGACATATCAAACTGCAGCCCAAACCACTGGACCTAGAATCGTGAAATTTTTTGTGGGGGTTCCCTTCAGGTCGTAGGCGAACACTAAGAAGGGATTTTTCGAAATTCGACCTCTAAGGGGGTGAAAAGGGGTGAAATGTGTTTCCGAAGAAACGTCGATAGAGCTCGAACCCGACGGCCTATCATCGTGA
>PNEQ01006397.1:0-27556 GCA_003012365.1 Medauroidea extradentata
CCAATGGTAAATTCTTCAAGGCAAACAATGGTGACATTCGTTACATGAATAAAGAAAGTCTTATCAGTGTATTAAAATATCCAGATTTAAGGGCGTACTAATAAAGCATAATTTATAACTGAAAAACACCCTAATGCTCTTACAGATAATCTTTTGAATTGCATTTTCCTTTTGTTTCAGTTCTAAGTATAATTTTTTGCCTGTGAACTTGTGCTAGTTCGTGTGTGTTAACATCTTAATGAATGAAACATGCTGGACGTAATAGGACGACAGTAAAAAACTTTTCTCCTGACACAAACCATTTTGTCGCACCCGTGACGGGACCACACTGTCAGTATAGTGCCAAATTAATTTAGAATTTTATTTAGCTGTTATGTTTAGATATTTAAAAACTACAGGTTTGTATAAATGTAGTCCTGAACGAATTGAAATTGTATTGGTATTACGTTCACAGAATTATTAGTTCAACTAGAAAACTGTTACAAGAAGTCCAAAATGTGTAATACACTTGAGGCAAGGATTTATGATGACTTCGCCTGATTAAAATATATTTTATTATTTGTGTATTAATTAAATAGGGCAACTGAGTAGCTTATTAATGAACTGCACAAGAACACATTTTATTTTCAGATAGTTAGTTTTTCTGTGTTTGAAACTGTCTGTAAGTCACACCGGGGACAATGGAATGACCCAGCAGTGTGGTGAGGAAATTTTCGGTTCTAGGCTATGTATATTCTCATCCCGAGACCAGACGAGTGGGGTAGCTTCTGCATTGTAGCTTTATTGCCGTTTATTGCCCTCTGCCAGGCGACCTTGAGTCTCAACCCTCTACTATACCACTCCCTTCCCCCTAACCACCCTTGCAAGTCCCTTCGACAAAAGGCGACATCCGGCATATCACTCAGCTAGCTACCTGCCTTATGTCTGAAGAGTTTAGTTCTGATGTCTCCTACATGGCAGCGCTACCCTCCAGACCTACAAAACCCCGAGCTTCGGTCCCTCACCACCAGGGCGACACGAAATTTTGTGTAACACGAAAAGCCTAGGCGTTGACAGTCTGTATATCTTAGTCGTCTGTGCCCAAGTGTCTTATATTAGATTTTCTTGTCTCAGTGTCGGCTATCTCGCTGCAGGATATTTTAAACGCCATTCATTAACATAATGTGTATATATATATAATTGAAAGATAGTTTCATCGTGATGGTTCTTAGCTGTATTAAATTAAAATTTGTCCAGCTGTTTAAAATGTATGAGCTCTTTTCAAATTTATGAGCGAATTCCACAACATACAATTTTATGTTTAATTTATTATAATTTTATACAAACGTTTGTCATTAAACTTTATTCATATTGTATTCATTACTTAAATTTCAGTTTTAAAAAATTGAGTAATAAAATATAAATAAATTTCACATTATCACAAATACATACTTAAATACTCTTTAACTGTATAAAAACAAATGTTACATTATCTGATATTTAAAATAATTGGGGAAGTACTGTACAAATAAAACATAAATTTAAAAACCGACACACAAAACGATTCCTTAAAGAGTAAAAAAAAAATGTTTCAAATTATTATTGACCACTTAATGCGCCAGGGGGCCGCTAAATAAGAAAATACTGAAACTGAAACAAAATTGTTTACAAGAAAGTAAGACAAAATCCATAAAAATACGTATCATACTAAAAATCTAATTTAAATGTGATTCAAGATTTGGCCATATCTTTTGGAATTGTCACATATGTACACAATTTACATTATGTTTTGTTACACTTACTTATTTTGCTAATTTAAACTAATTAGTTTACTTAAAGGTCCCCCGAAGCATTAAATGATCAACAATAATTTCAACCTATTATTTTATTTTTATTTTTTTACTTTTTAAGGTATCGTTTTGTGTCGTGGTGTTTTTAAAATGTTTAAGTTACAGTTTTCATAATACTGATATCCTATATTAACTTTACGACAAATCCCTAAGATTGGTCAACTCTCGTTTGTAAATATAATTTTTCACATCCTATCATCAGTGTTACACAGTATCTTCATTCATAACTAGAAACGGAAAAACAGACGACCTTGGGTCTCACATCACTCGTGTAAGCGACCTTGCGAAAAGGTGTCCACAGCTTATCTCCACGTCACAATCAAACACACACAGAGTACACTGGCTGATATCTGAGAGTTCTTTAAACAAAGACGTTCTTCGAAATTGTGAAGTTAACACTGTTCCAGCAATTCTAGCCACTGAGAGAGCGTGCACATAAATCAACGCTAAAACCATTAAGGCTATTCAAGTACTCATTAAAATCGTCACATTAGCTATATCGCTTTTATATGGGTTCATATGGCAAATACATGTCTCATTTTAACACTCCAGACGCATCTACTGGGGATGCGGGAGGGCGAGGCACCTTAAAGCCGTTCAAGCGTGACATTAATACTTTTATTTGAGTACAAAATTATTTCAGTTTTGTAGACGTCGCTTGAGAATGCATTTTCCTCTTATGAAAATTGTTTTTGCATGCATAGTATTCAAATAACGGCGTGTCAAAGTCAAAATATGAATTATTGCGGCCGCATGAACCTAAGGAAAACCATCAAACATACTGAAATGAAATAATTTACGCTAAGATAAGATGTCGCGGCCTAGTGGCCAAAAGGTATAAAAACATGAAAGGACGCATCTTCGTATTTTTCAAAAATTGCCGAAATTATGGGTTTTAATGTCGGAAATTATCGACATTTTAGGGTGCACTAAAAACGAATGCCATTTTATCTCATTCAAAAGTTTTTGGCACATAGCGGCATTTCTCCTGATTACAACGGTACCAAGTTTTGTCGACTCGGTGTGGAATATGTTTGCAGTAACAAGAGCGCGTCACCTGCGACGCGACGATTTCTTGCGCTCGCTGGACCGCGCACCAGTCTTATACAGCGTCTGCGACCGCACTAGCTGTCTATTTTCGTGATTCACAGCATATATTCTGAGTTTCATAGGAATATGAGAAAGTGTTGATCTACACTAGTCTTGAAAGCCCTTAACCCCGCCCTTCACCAAGGTGCCGTGCAAACCCACCGTTTTTTGGCTACAGCCAGCGCCCGCCCAAACAAAATAAAACACTATGAAAGACAGTTGCCTCCCCCCCCCCCACCCCCAACTCTGCTAGAATTTTCATCCCTCCCCTAATAAAGAAACCTGAATCCTCCTGTGTTTCCAGTAGCTATTTATTTGTAATGCACATAACTGCTAAGTGGTTACACTCATTTCAGTCAAGAAGGTTTTCATCACGGTGTGTATGCATGTTTCGTCCTCATCTCCACCACCCCACCCCTTCCACAACAAGCTAGAGACAATTTGGAGAGGCGAGCGTTCTAACCGACGAGCCAAATTAGAGGGTTCTAACCTACTGTTGAAATCACAACAGCTTGACGGACGCAACACGAAGAGTACGAAGCGAATAAAATAACTTGCCAGCCGATCAGCGTCGAGGTGTCAAAAATGGCGGACGCGACGTAAATTACGAATATAATGTTTTTCTATTTTATTCGCGTCGTGGACGCGACAAAGCTAAAAAACGGAATTTAATTGTATGTCCAAATGTTTGTGAAAGTGGCGGGTTGGTAGTAAATTGCACATAGTATTTAGTTTACGAGAGATCTGTGTTTGGTATTATAAGGAGAGACTGTGGAAAATCGCGATAATATTTCATGCCAGTGTGTAGGTATATTCTAAAAACACTATATTGAACTGTAGACCAGGCAGTTCGCAAAAATATACTGCACTATTGAGTCATAGGCTGCCACTTGGCACAGTTATTTATGACACCTAAAAGAACAAGTGTAGAAGTGGAGCCACAAAATATGTCTCTAAGAATCCAACTGGCAGCTATTTTTGCTATGACTATGTATAACAAAATTATGTGATTTCTAACAGACCAGTCCGGGTTCGACTACCGGCGAGGTCGGCCCCGGATTTTCGCATGTGGGAATCGTGCCAGGCGATGCCGCTGGCCGGTGGGTTTTCTCCGGGATCTCCCGTTTTCCCCCACCCATTCATTCCAGCGCTGCTCCATACTCACATCATATCACCCTTCATCAGCGCTAAAGACCTCGATGTTGAGCGCTGACCAAAATCTCTCTCTCTCTCACTCTCTAACAGACCAGCGCCTCTTGAAGTTGTTATGACATTTTAGTAAAGTTTTTTATGCTGAATCCCAAGATAAAGACTGTTTATCTAGAATGTATCCCTAAAAGCCACTTATTTAATAATAAAGGATACCCAAGGTTCACGTTCACCCAATGTCCGAGATCACGAGTGGGTTTTTATTTATTGTCACTTGGTTATATCACTAGGGAGTTCAATAACGCCTATGTTAGAATCCATTGTGTTATGCATATCTAAGACCCGTCTATTCGTACATTGTGTGTTGTTGCAGTGAGTAACAGGTAATGGGCCAATGGTCAGGACTTGAATATGTACAGAACAATGGATTCTAGCATGCAGATCGTTGAACTCGCGAAATATTCCTTTCCTTAGTTATCACTCCGTGAAAGTGGGAAACAATGCTGTACACTGTAGATGAGCAATTACCAGTATTATAATTTCATTGCTTTAGCAACCACCTTCTCCCCCTTCCCCCAGAAACGTCTTTATCCGCACTCACAATTAAAGGTACATATTTGTGTTAATACATTACTGTAATGCGATTGTTTCCAGCTATGTTATAATGACATCATGTATTATTCTTCCAACACCTCTTATGTGTTGTGATCAGTTATATCACGAAAAAATTGAAAATGGCACCTCAGAGCCTCCTAGCACAGCAATATAGTAAAAAAAGTGGACGTAGTGTTGTTTATGTCAGATAGAAAAAAATAGCTCTTTTGCATCCAACACATAATAAATATGTTAGTGGCGATTAAGTGGTATGAAACGATAGCCAATAAGATCAAAGAACTACGCTGTTCAGGGGAACTAGCATTAACAGTGAATATAAATCACATAAAACGAATTAAAGACACATTCATATCTCATAAAGCAAAGTGGCATAAACCATGCTCTCTCGAGAACAATTATCAACTAATTAAAAAAACTTGAGAAAAAGCTACGAAAACGAATATTGCTGTATCACAATATATACGGACTATTTTGGAACTGCAAATGAAACATCGAATTTGAGAAAATCAGTAATACACCTCTCAGTAATTTTGAAGACATCTATTGTATGCACAGGCGTGTAATCTGTGTAATCAACGTCTACATTAAGTAATGACATTTGAGGTTGATGACAAAACTAAAGCCTCTTCCACACCCGAAGTATTGGCTGCAACAAACCCTAGAAACTGTATTTCGCCAAAAATAAAATATCACAAATGTTGCCTCAATAAACAAATAAATTCCACAAAATCAGAAGAAAAAAAAACGCAGTGACAACATCAGAGCAATGTGCCAAGGAACTGAATGAATAGTTGTGACCGAAAGCAGAAAGGAACCGGTATTTGGCGGAAATTACTTCCTTGGGTGAAACTGCCACCAACTGGCCTGCCTTTCCTAGAAATAATAAAAACAAGGAGGAATTATTCGGTACGTTTTCCAAATTTCTGCTTAAAAGTTTAGATCAATTGAGTTCTAATGTTATCTTCAATATGAAATGTCATAACTTTACGCAAACGTTGATTCCACAGATTTCCCACCTACGCAAACAATATACTACGTCTTCAAAATTAGGCCTATTGAGAAGTGGAATTGCTGACCATATTAGTTTTAGTAGTTGATCGATAGGCTATCAGTTGAAATTTCGAACACAGGTACACTTACCTGGGCTAATATTGAATACACCAAAAAATTGAAATTTTGGCTGACCTATACAGTATAGTTGTAGGTACCATACTTGTGTTAAAATAGGGACAACAGAACACTTTGGTTGTCGGCATTAGGTGATCTGTTCCTTCAACAATCTGTTTTGTAGAAGAAACAAAGAGCCTTGTTGCTATTACACAGCAGATGGTAACTTCTACAGAACAGATTGTTGAAGGAATTGTCCAGATGGTACCGACAAACAAACTGGTTTGTTGTCCCAATTTTAACATAAGTTTGGCAACTTCAACAGTGTACACTACCCTAGTGAATTTTCATACGCTCCTAAAGACAGTGATGAGTGGCTCGGGCGTCTTGCGGTGGTGTATAGAGTCGATTTACCTGTGTCTTATCATTTTAGCCAGAATAAATTTCGCAGTCCACCAAATGTTAACAACTCGCCTACTACCAGATATCGCAATAACTAGTGTGTTCACTGACATGTGGATTAGCCTGCAATCAAGTAGCAGCTGCTCATTAGCCACTCTATGACATAATGATACTACGTGATTGGTACTGCATTTTTCTTCTTGACTGAGCGCCGTCCAGGAGGTGTCAAATAATGCAAGGGACAGTTAAAAAGGGTCAAAAACTTAGTTGCTTCAATTCTAGCTTGTCTAAAAAGAAACGCGAAATGTCCAGGTCTATATATATATATATGGCCAAACAAGTGTGTAACAGTTGAACCAACAAAATATTTAGTTGCCTGATATGTATAGTTATCCCAAAAGGATGGTTTAGTCCAGTTAAATATACATTTTTTTTAGGACAACAAAGCCAATACTTGGCGCGTTTCATATGTTGTTCAGCTAGCAAAACTTTTGTTGAATCAAATACATAAGGCCTACTTGTTTGGCCAAATACAAATCAACCAAACCTATTTCTCTGTATATGCAAAAAAAAATTCACATAACTATTAACTAGTAGTACATTCGTTACAATCTATTTTAATGCGGTTGAATAGTTCAGTATATTTTAATTTGTTTAATGCTAACATGTTGGT
This sequence comes from Medauroidea extradentata, assembly GCA_003012365.1. NCBI lineage: Eukaryota > Metazoa > Arthropoda > Insecta > Phasmatodea > Phasmatidae > Medauroidea > Medauroidea extradentata. The sequence goes on from PNEQ01006397.1 coordinate 6,865, forward strand.
CAGGCCATCGCTGTTCACAGTATATACAGAGTGAAAAATTAAATCAACTACCATCCATCTTGTCTGCCCTTGAGGGCGAGTTGAGGTCTGTGAGTTGGATACTTTAGACCCATGCCTCTCGCAACTCGAAAAGTACTAGCGATACGCAAACAACACGCTAGATCTGGTTTCCTGCCTGCCATAGAGTGCAACATTCGACGTGCAACTTCCTCGCAAACGTGGCATTTTGAATACCAGCCCAGTATAAACACTAGGCATTACTGCCATGCCACTACATACGTAGTATTTTTTAGTAAAATACGTAAGTGAAAATAAATTAACACATGGACACTTAAGTCCATGCTATCAAATCAATTAAGAGAGTGTGGTACATTAACGCTAAATATACCAGTAGAAATTGCCAGGCTTTTAAAAGTTATAGATTTAGCCTACTTTTCTACAACTTCACGAGGAAATACTTGCCAGAGTAACGGATTCGATTAGCGGTACAAGATTTTAAAAAAACTATTTTTTGGGTAGCCCTTATAATTTTTTGTGTATTTGCTTAGCAAAACGCAATTTTCGAATATCCTCATTTGTACCACGAAACAGACAGGTAAATACATAAAAGCGATACTGGTTTATCGCGGGAAAAGTTTACTGCTGCAAGGCTTCAATGTAACGTGTTTATCGCTGATGTTCTTTCGTTATTGGCAAGTCCCCATTTGACTGAGCCAGAACTAACTGACGCACCACTACTGAACGTTTGTGATATATCTGTGGACAGCTAAGCCGTGCAAAATAACCGTTGGCCAACCGTTCAAAGTGCAGGTTGCTTGTAACATATAACTAGAGACCCGGAAATTTCACGAATTCATGTGCGTATATGTTAGATTTTGAACTCCTGTACACTTTCATTGGTTTCGCGATTCTGCCACAGATAATGAAACTCGTACTTGAGGACTGTGGGTCAATGTAAGACCGGCATTAAAGCATCCTACATTGTCAGGTGCACAACTACCTTACTAACTATAGCAGCAGCCATAAACAAGTAGCTCAAGACAGAGTGTATACAGTACTGTGCAGTCCAGCCGGCTGGTCGTTGAACCCACGAAATAATAGGGGTCTCTACATACCACTAACTCTCCACGTCCTGGGTTTCTAAACGCAAATCACAGACGTGAGGTGTCGTAGTAATCTTATTCTAAGTGGTACTGTCAAATGAACAACTCCTCGGCACAAAGCCACGCTGCAAATAACCTTGAAGCAGAGCTGCACTTTTCAGTGTTCTTGACACAAGTCCCCTCCTTTTGTTGCTGGCTGTACGATGTTTCTAGGTATGAACTTCGTATCTAATTGGCTACTGATGTGGAATATTTAGTGCCCGGTAGTTTTCGCGAAAAGATTTTTGCAGCACTTTGTTTCAGTGCCTTACGTGTGCACCTGCATCTCTGCTTTGTGGTCAGTGATTGGATGCCGTAACATACAACGTCTGGAGGTTAAACCCGCAAATCACAGACGTGTAGTGTCACAGTTATCCATGTACTATGAGAATTCTCATTGTAAACTCCGATTGCAACAAACATTTAAAAATCTTATCCATGTACTGATTGGCACAGTCAAATGAATAATAACTAGAGACCTGAAAAATTCGCGGGTTCAATGACCTGTAGGCTAGCCTCCAAGAATATTTGTGAAATCGTGCAGACAGCAGCTGTTTATTAGCTGCTCGCTGACACAGTGAAATGGGCCTGCATTCAGCTACAGTTTTATTATTGGCTCAGCTACTTCCAGGAAGTGTCGAATAGGTCAACGGCCAATTGTGAACGTGATACAGACCTATAGTTGCTGGAACTCTAGCTTGCGCATAAAAGAAAACGCGAATTTTTCAGGTCTCTAATAATAACTCTGCACAAAAAACATTCTGCCAATAATCATGCAGTTGAGCTGCAGATGTACACGTAAGACACTGAAACTAAGTGGGGCAAAAATCTTTTCGCGAAAACTACCGGGACCTAAATATTCCATGTTTAGAGCCACTGATTTTTGTGAAAATATTCATTGCCTTACGTGCATCTCTGCTGCGTGGTTATTGGCGGTATCTCTCTTTGTAGGGGCGGTACACATTTTACTGAACCAATCAGAATAAGGTTACTACGACACTATATTTCTGTGACCCTAAGACGCTGAGAGATAAAAACATCTAACCACTGACCATAAAGCAGAACTGCAGATGTGCACAGATGCCACTGAAACAAGTTGGCGCGAAGTTCTTTTCACCAAACATCAGAGGCTCTACCTATGTTGTTCGGGCCTCTCATACTGACGTGTTCTGAAGACTCTGATAAGCCAGCGACTTTCCGCCAACTGGTACAAGTGCCACCATACTGCTGGCTCGTTCAGGCCGAGTTCGCACACACGTGGTAGATTAACTACTGTATTCTGCTCTACACTTGTCACTTGACATTCAGAGACTAGGAAAATTCGCAGGTTCACCGACCAGTACGGTTTCCCGAAATCACTCCAGGTGAATGCTGGGATGGTTCCCTAACAAAGGCCATGGCCGACTCCTCTCCCAGCTGCTGTCGTTGAGCCAAGTTGTGTGCCACTGTCTCTAATGACCTAGCTGTCGACGAGACGTGAAGTCCATGTACCTTACCTTTACTGACATATAGGTAGAGGCACGATTATTTCGCGTATTCAGCTGGTAGCAGCCTATACTTCTCAGTCCTATACATGAACTGGGCATTGTCAATTGTTCATTGGCTTCTAACCGTTCATGCTGATACCACGTGATTTTACCACGAGTTATTACCTTATTTATTACTGGTTTGCAGTCGTCAAATGTGTATCAGAACAACTTCTGTCCGATCACAGTGATGACAGCGAAGTATACGTTGTTGGCGTTTAACCTGACCTAGAATCAATGCGCGGAATAATCGTGCCTCTACATATAGGCTAGTCTCCAAGAATATTTGTGTACTCACGAAAACAACAGGTACTCATTGGCTGCTCGCTGACACAGTCATACCAAGCTATTGGACTTACATTTAGTTGTTTCTTTATTGTTGGCTCAGCGCCCTTCAAGAGGTGACAAATAAGACAAGAGCTAATTGCAAACGTGGCACGAATTTACAGTTGTCTGAGCCCTAGCTTGAGCTCAAAATAAAGTCGGAATTTTTCCGGTCTCAGCCTATCTCAAATGACGACTCTAAGCCATCATTTCGCCCGGTGGAGTCTAAGTTGGCTGGCTCCGGGATTAGTCACCTCCGATCGTTGGGGTTCAGTGTTCGATCCCAGGACGTGCATGGTGGACAAACTGTGGGTTGGGGTGTGGCGGATACTGCCGCCGTGTGAGGGTTTCCTCGAAGCACTCGCCCATCTTCATTCCGCCACTGCGCCGGCTCCATCTCTACAACTTAATTTCTACATTATCCTATAACCGCCGTCTTACGTCACAGACGAAGACATAGACAAAGAAGGACCCCATCCGTATGACGCCGGAAAATCGCGAGCAGCTTTTCTGCCAGCGTTATTTTCCAAACCAGTGTTGCGTTATGTCTCTTGTGTGATTGTAGGACGGTTACCTGGTACGGTTTATTGTTTTACAGACAAACGTTGCAGGCATTCCAGAGTTATCATTGTCCTAGCCAATTGTGGACACACTCGTAACAAAAAAAAAGTCTGACATTAACGCACAAGACTTGTCCAATTAAAATTTTTTACGTATCACACGTCAAAGTATAAATTTAATGTTTTAATGGAATTTTATCATTCATAAAAGCCAACTATATACTAAATAATTGAGATAAATAAGTAAACAGCGCATGATGAGGGTAGCAGAGATCAGGACATTGCACTCAGAGAGAAAACTGAAGCGGCAGAATGTGAAAGGTGAGGAAATTGGCAGTGCCCTAAGAAAACCCGCAGACGAGAACGCATGCCAAGTTGGCCACCTTTTTTGAGCTCAAAGTTAAAAATTCACTAGTATTTATTATTATTATTATTTTTCATTTATTTATAGCGAAGTTAAGTCTTTCGCCATTTCTTACACTTAACAGCGTGTACGGTGTTACATAATTTGATGTGTGATTTTGCGTTATTCATCATACACACTTCAATATTCATGTCTAAATTACACTTAATATCTATGTGATGAACTAAAATAAATATTATTTCATTCAAACCTTGTTATAAAACGTAGTATCATTAAGTATAGCACAAAGTAAAGAAAAGGAGAAAGAAGAAATTAAAAACTAGGCATTGAGCAAACCAATGAAGCTATAAATCTTCAGATATTTGTTTGGTCCACATAAATAATTAAATTTTGTTTGAAACTGATCAAATTTTCAATAGTTTTCAAATAATTCGGCAGATCGCTCCAAGAGCCGGTATCAGATTGGGAAAAGAATTTGAATTTTTGATTGGGTATAATAAGGCTTACCATTACACATGAGCGTGTACGGTGGTTATGATTCGTATTGAGAGGTTGAAATCGGTCAGCTAGGTATTTAGGATACATCAAAGTAAGTGCTTTCTTTATAAGAAAAAAAGAGTGTAATTTTCGCGCTTATCTTCAAGATTTGAGCAAAGTTAGTTTTTTTTTTTTATATATTAGCTAATATGACCAGAATATTTCAAATAGTATGTAGGTATACCGTACGCACGTACTTTGAAGGCGCTGCAGCTTTTCAGCCCAATCATAAATGAGATCACTGTAGACTATATCGAAATAATCTATGTGAGTAAATAAAACATACTGTACAAGAAGTTTCTTTGTGGCAATGGGAAGAAAGTTTTTCATTCGCTTAAGCGAGTGCAATGAGAACACATTTCTGCACATTTTCTTTACATTATCATTCCAAGGAAGATTGTCGTTAATTTGCATGTCTAAATCGGTAAGTAACTATCTGACAATTTCTTGACCATCTACAATGATAGAATTTTTTACGTCTGATTTAAAGGATTTTTTAAAAGTTTATTTAATCCTACTATGACATACTGTGTTTTTGCGCATTTATTATTTAAGATACAAATAACTACATTATCCATATTTATGTTAATTTTGTCAATGCAGATATTAAGTTCACTTAGTACATCACTCAGATATAGTTGGAAGTGATCAGCATACAAAAGATAGTTCGCGTACTGCAAAATACTAGGTCGTTAATGAAAATAGAAAAGAGTAGATATCCTAGTACTAATCCCTGAGAAACACCTCATCCCACATTGCACCAGCTAGAAGTTGTATTGTTTATTTACACTGTTTGCGGTGAGACAGGTAAGACAAACCACTGCACTGCAGTGAAAGAAAGCTGAAAGAGAGATGGCGGCTTTTCTACAAGTTTGCTGACTAACACCCATTCTCTGCGAGTAATTGAAGATATCTGCGATTGGCTCCATACAAAATGTCAACATTTTTACAATAAATACTATCGATAGTTCATCTGGACGCACTGCATTAGACGAAATGCGGTTAGGAATCAATTTGTGTTAAAATGTGCCTAAGTTACAGAATTTATGCTGTTCAAATACAGAAATGTATTCAATTTGTATTATCAAAATTTTCTCTTCGACAAACCATAGAATATATTCTTGGTAAATAGATATACATAAATAATAATGGAATCTTTCATTAATATGGCATGCAGAATCATTGCAAGAAAATTATAGGTTAACTTTCAATAATTCTTTTGCAATCACTCTGCATGACAAATTAATTAATTATTCCATTATTAACGTCAACCAGTTTACGAAGAATATATACAATCTCATTAAATGTTATGAATCAAAAACTAAAAATGTAATAAACCTGTCTAACACTCCTCCGTCACGTGGTTCAAATATGAAAATGATATAATGTTATATTAGTATGGAATTGCGTTAGTTTTGCAGACGTTACCAGTGGCACTATTTCGAAAATTTTCGTGAAAGGATTTGTGCATCGGTCGGTTTGCTTCAAAGCCTTGCACATCTGCAGCTCAGCTTCATAGCCACTGAAGGGATGTCTTAACCCTCAGCTCTTTGGGCTTCTACCCGCAAATCACAAACGTGTGGTGTAGCATTGAGTGTAAAGTTCTAAGATTCTACAGCCGCATCTGGCAACAACACACTGGACGCCACTGGTAACGTGTGACCTACCAATTATACTTATATCAGACACTACCACGCCACTTATCTTCTGTATACCAAGTTGTTCTTTGCTGCGGTGCTTTGCTGGGTGAGCACGCGCTAATAAACTCGAGTGTCAGTGGCTCTAGCGTCAACTAACACAATCCTGTACACTTCTAGACAACTACAGCCCTACCTGGCTCTACCCACAAGCCGCCACAGGGCACACACGACAACAATGTAAATATTATTTCAGGAAATCGCACCTCACTTAAACTGTATGGATACAAACGAATCTACGATGCAAGTCTGAATTTTGTTACAGACCTTCCACCAGTAAAATATAGGGATAATCGCTTCAGTGAGAGTGAGAGATATTGTAGGCATCTTCTACTGACGAGGAGTAGCAACACGGTCGCTGTTTACCAGAATAACAAATACGCAGAGGCATTTGATTTTAGCAAAAATATTTTAAGGTTAAGAAACAAATTTAGCAAATTCAGACATTGAATATTTTGGAGGTCTGCCGGCGAATTACAAAATTTCAAACAGCGCAGTACCCTTGTTCTAGTAAGAAACGCTTTCGTAGGCTGCAGTATCCTTTTCAATTTTGAGGGAGTGGGCAACTACGTCAAAGTAATTTTATTAGCGGTTCGACAGGAGTCCTGGGTGTGATGAACAACTGGCCAGCCAATAGCAGATGTTAGACGAGCGTGTTGGTGTTCCAATGTCGTGTGTAGATGTCAAAAGATCTTATGTGGCCCATCATAATATGCCAATGAGAGTTCTAGCTCTGGTACACCACGTCTGAAAACAATGCGAACGTATTAAGTATTCGTCCAATCAGTCTTTTGACACAAATGTTGGCACCAAAGAGTTTAGAGATTTTTTAACTGTCTCTAAATTTTGCGCATTACATAAGATAATGACTAATTATTAAAGCCACGAGTTTGTAACAAAAATATATTTGAATTATTTGGTATTTATGACCAGTGTGATTGGATTTTTCAACTCTGATGTGTTTTGGAGTTCTGCTAGCAAATCACAGACATACGGTGTCGGGACAGCCTTAATCTAATAGTTATAGAGACGTTGGTTTATCGTGAGAAAACTTGACTGTTTGCTGGATTTCAACCTAGTTCTAGCGTACACTTGAAACTGTTACCCTATTTGACTGAACCAATACGAATCCCGATACTGTAATATTTGATACCTCTCATTGGTCTCCAGACAGCTACGTTGTGTCAGAAGTACATCACCGAATCATTAGAGGCACGAGTATTTCGCGTATTCATCTGGCAACAGCCTAGACTTCTCAGTTCTATACGCTGAAGCAGAATATCCATTGGCTTCTAACAGTACAAACGTGTAGCACGTGATATCCCCACGACTTGTTTCCTTATTTGTAACCGGCTTGCAGTCGTCAGATGTGTGTTAAAACCGCTCTCGTCTAATAACAGGAGGTGAAGTATACGTTATTGACGTTCAACCTGACCTAGAATCAATACGCAAAATAAACGCGCTTTTACGAATCATATATACATGCACGTAAGGCATTGAAACAAAATCGTGCAACAATCTTTTCGCGACTAGCTCGTGACGCTAATGATGATACGTGACATGATGTAAACCCTAAAATAACGAAATCTTGCTTAACGTACTGTTGATATTCATAAAAAAAAAAAAGTATGGTAATCGCATTAACTCCGGAGGAGTGGGAACTACATTAATGCAGTTTGACACTCGAGCAAAAGTCGAACCTCATTATTGTCCGTTCTTGCCCCAACACACCTATCATTATCTGGAAGAGGGTGCTCGCAGCACAGCAACGAAATTATCTTTACGGTAGCCACTCGTTCCAACTTAGAAAATTCCCTGATTTTTCCCTCACAGAAAATAAAACCCCAGATTTTAACAACGCATTAAGACAACTTTTTGGCAATTTATTTAACGTATTTTCAATAAAAGATAAAAAATTTAAAAAAATTCTGACACTTTTGGGTTGTGTAAACCTGTGCACTTGTCAAAAATTCGGCGGAAATAACAATGCAACTGACAATGAAGTATAATTACATGACGGTAATTTTTTTTAACAAAAAAATACGATAATGCTCTCAAAACTTTATTATTTTCCATCCTGACTGTTACGGGAGTTCTAAATAAGCCAGGCGAGAAAGTTCCTTGAAATTTCCAAAATGGCCAAAACCTCCCTGATATCTCCAGGTGACCAGGTTTTCCAAGTGGATGGCCAACCGGTTTTCCACGTCAAGTGGAACTAAACTAGGTTCCTAAACTGAGGACCTGAACAATGCACGTTTTCTTTTAGGCACAAGCTGTAATTAATTCTAACTGTACGATCGTGTCACTTTTACAACTGGTCCTTGACGTATCTAACACCCCCTGGAGGGCACTCAGTCGATAATAAAGACGCAACTAAACGCAAGCCTGTATCATCGTCAGAGAGCAACCAATGAGCAGCTGATGTCTGCTTGAGTACACAGGCAGACATTCTTGGAGGTTAGCCTATAGAACAGTGGACCGCGAATAATAACGATCTACCCTAAGCCAATGTACGTAATTTGTGAAAAGGAGCATGTTTACAGATTATAGTAAGTCAATGTCGATTGATTGTAAATCGTGAGCATGCAAAGTCTGTCACATAAGGTTCCAACCTTTTTTTAAATTTATTTACCAAACAAATTATTAGTTAGAAGTGAAACGACTGCTTCGTAGTAGTACTACGCGTCACCTATAACACTAGAGGAATATCACAGCGCGGTATTGCAAGGTACGTCTGGGAAGTACAGCGGTTCCCTCCGCAACAAATTCCCAATGCGCCATTGCACTGGCACTTGCCGCCGTGCCGCGAGATAAACTGGCCAGTCGCGAGCGGCGTGGCAGTCCCTCCCCCCTCGCGCAGACGCCAGTGGGCCAGTGCCGACGCGTGGTCGATATGCGCCCAACAAGCAAATGACACGAACACCTCCCCCCCCCCTCCTCGAACTTTCCTATCAGCAGCATGGTGGCCCACTGTCAGGGCGAAGGGTGGGAGGGGGCGGAAATAGAGCAGCTCTCGTAACTCTACACACGACACGAAATAACACGCAGGCGACATTTCACAGTGTTGCCATTCGACCGCCGCAAGAGATCTTCGGGAGGCAGGCGCGCGCGGCACTAGCAGCGTGATCGTGTAAATCAGCCCGACGAGACGATGTAAACACTACCCTTCTTGGTGACGCAACTGCCTTCCCACGCACTCCCACTCCTCTCCAAAGACCGTGGCGTGCGTGCATGTGGCGGAGTGACAACGCCACAGCTGTCACGCATGCAACGCGCTCGCATATAGGTCAGCCGCGGAAAAGAACACAACTATTGCTGCTGGACGGGCGTCGTTTGTCGTTCTCGCCGTCCAACGCATCACGCGGTACAGGTCTAATTATGACAAGGAATGGGCTTCGTCTCCAACAACGTGATAGTCTGATGGGAATACCTGCCAGCCATTTTTCTTTCTGTTGGAAACGTGTCGATTGAGCGGACGCGGGGAATTCCCAAGGAGGGCAACGGCGACACACTGAACGTAGACGCGGTATATGAGGAGAGTATTTTCGGCCGACGGTCAGTAGGACGACAGGTAGGCAAGGTGCCATACCCGGGCATATATCAACCCTTGCTTCCCTCCCTCACCCCCCTTCTCGTGGGTTCCCCACCGCCTCGACGCTCTCGAGGCCGGGCGTCGACTCACCTTCACAGATGTATCCCTGCTGTATGAGCCCCCACAGCATGTCGGTGCAGTGGTGGCAGTACGTGGGCTTGTGGAACGTCTTCTTGCTGAACGTGTGCCCATGGCTCGCCGGTTGTTGGTCGGCCGCCGCCATGTTGCCTGGGCGGCCCCGGCACCTCTCTCGCCAGATTCTCACCGTGAACAGACACCGGCCACACGCATTACTAGCACTCGCCGCACACTCTCTTTTACGCGCCTACGTGATCTCCGACCCGAACACGAACATGGCTGTTCCGCGGGCTGGCCTTCGACGATCGAGGCGGAGGCCTAGGGCGCATTTCCGAGCGAGCGTCTCTCAGCGTTGCCGCAGCCGACCATGACGGGAAGGAACGAAGCGCGCAGGCTCCCACAGCGCAGGCCAGGAGCGACGAGCGCGCAGCCGCACCGCGCAGCGGCAGAGGTCCGAGCCAGCTGGCGCCGCCATATTGATCCGCGAGGTGTCGTACTTGACTCGCTAGCCGCTGGAGTGCGCCACCTTCCCTCCGTCCGTGTACTATGCGCGGCGCGTGGCCACCCGCGTACGCCGCTGCGACGGCGTCGCTCACCAAGTTGGAACAACTTTTGTTTCTTTACCAGAAACCTTAAGCTGAGAGTGTATGTCCCTAGACAGTCAAGAATCGAAAGTGGAATGTGATTGTTTTTAAAAATTCTAGGGATTTTATAACTTTTAGATTGATATAAGTAGCCTACTTGCAAATATCAAAAGATAAGAAATGTGTGTGTGTGTGTTATTAAAAAGTTACAATTATTTTGCTTAATTATTTATTTTTGTAGTATATGATGAGTTCGGGGGGGTAACACTTTTGAGGGCGACATCTACTAGAGGTATTTTACATGCTCTTGCCTTGGGGAGAAACATGTACCCATAAAACGATAAATTTGCCTGTTGCATCTCACTGATTTAGACATAAATATTTATTTTTGTGTGAACTAACGACTATGATATGCTGAGGAAAATGGCGCGTATAAGTAATTTACATGTTGTTTGTAGTTTTACAATAAATTATTTTAGGTGATATGCCCTTTGTCTTACCAAACCAAAATTACAGTCACTACGGTTACAGGTACAGTACGTAGTATATGTCTCGTCGATAGCTAGTTCATTAAGGGCGCCGCCTACCTGCGCGTTAGAGGTTCAGACATTAGGTTGACCTTGAAACGCGCATCAAATGCCGCATCGCCTCAACGAGCCAAGTTCTGAAATAGCGTGCAAGGCTCCCGCAGAATCGTTTTTACTATGGAGCACTAAGCGGTGACCATATAATTTTATTGATGGTCTGTAGCAAAGTTCAGCGTACAACGCAGTTTGAGTTTCACATACATACGGTTAGTACATTTTGTAGTAAAGCCGTCTGAAAAAGGCCGTTTTAGCCATGTTGGAGGGCTTTGAAACAGTGATTTTAATCAGCATAGTGCCTTAATAATGAGGTTCCGACCTTGTCTGAAATGTGTTTTCTTTTCGTACGCTGACACAATGCGCACATGTGGAATTATTTCGTCGAAAAAACCTGTATACGAACACACTGCAACGCATTTGAAGCGTGAGGTAGGCAGCCGCCTGGCTAACGCTCGAACTGCGTGCAGCGTGTTCGGAGTTACGTTTTTTTTTTCTCAGAGACCAGTAAACGTGCGTCCACAGTGCATATCTATGAAAAGAAAACACACTTCACACTACTTGTGAAAATGATGATTAAGACACTACACATATTGGAAGCAATATTTTAAATCCCTAGAACTTAGCTAAAATCGGCTTTTCCAGGCATTTGTTTCTCAAGATTAATTATTTAGGTTGCCGCATTCGTTATAAATTGAAGTCTAGAAGCACATTGTATTTTTTTTACAGTTACGCGTTCAATAAAACGATAGGGTCGCCGCTTAGACCCCCGCAGTATAAACGTTACGGCGGAAACACTGCGCATGCGTTTACAACTTTGGGCATATAGGCGATACCACAATACACGTGCTCGTTGCGCCTCATCCAATTTCGCCTCACACTCACAAATACGCCATTCATCAGGCAACTGCCTTAAGGCTCGGTTTAAGTCGCCATATTGAATTTTATTATTTTTCGCTTTTTTGGAATTCTGAGAAGAAAAATGTTAATTCGGCGACTATACTGCAAATTCTATTTACCTTGAGCTACAATACAAGCGTGGAAATAGATTTAGTAATGTATAGTTAGGTCGCAATTTGTCGGGAAAATTATGAATGTAAAATAATTTACCACACAGATTGCGGTGTAATTGTAAGTTAACAGCTAAATCGCAAGGTCTCTACAGTTGCAACATATAAATAGAATTTGGGGTATAATTGCATATTTAACACATTTCCTCTTAGAATTGAAAAAAAAAGTGAAAAATAATACAATTCAATATGGCGACTGAAACCAAGCCTTAAAGACGTGGACACACAACTTGACACAATGACAGTATAGGTGGGTCACCTTAAAATGAGCACTTCCCAACACTCACAATAATAAAAAAAAAATACTGAGGTTATAGGAAAGTTTGGAGAGTACAAAAGTGTAGCACGTGACATTTCCACGACTTGTGTCCTTATTTATCACTGGCTTGCAGTCGTCAAATGTATACGTTAAAACCACTCTCGTATAATCACAGAAGAAGGAGTGGAGTATACGTTATTGATAGAGACATGCAAAATTCGTGTTATCAATTGGTAGCAGACTAAACTTCACTTTCCTATATGTAACAGAGAATAATCTGCCATTCAATAACTTTCATATGTTGTCATTCACGTGTCTTAAGTCTTTACAGAGAAAGGCCTCTCTACCGTGTAAGCATTCTCCGCGGCAAGTCACGACAATATCGGCCAGCGGGAGACGTCGAACGAGCCTATAGTCACTTGGAGTCTAGTCAGCTGTCAGAAAATAACGCGAATTTTGCATGTCTCTAGTTATTGATGTCCAACCTGACCTAGAATCGATACGCGAAATAATCGTGCCTCTAACCATCGCTACGTACAAGGAATCAAGTTGACGAGCCAGTGTGTTTTTTTTTTACTATCCTATGTGATAAGTTCAACCATATGAATATGGTTAATGAGATCAAAATTATGCTGCACATCCATCTGGTACATACGTACCTTATTAAATTACTCGTAGAGGAATTTTACTGCTTACGAAAAGTAGTTGTTTTTAACTACAAGAAGTATGTGTAGAAATGATGGTATATCGCGAAAAATGTTTGTGCCAACATACCCTTGAAAAGACTTGTTTCTCGCCACATATATGATTGGGCGATACGCGTCTGACACTCTGTAGCTGTCTGAAGACCAACTGCAAGAGCGGAATTCTTATTGGCTCAGTCAAATAGGGTAACAGCTTCATGTACATGCGATAGCCAGTAATCTTATGGTACGCTGAACGTACGGTGAAATCTAGCAAACAGTCCAGTTTTCCCGCGATAAACCATCATCTCTAAGTATGGGCAAGGGTTGGAAAAATAAGCACAAGAACGGTAATTATTGGTACAGCACCGAGTTTGTGGAGTTTTGAACACTTTTGCTTCAATACCTCACGTGCATATCGACAGTTCTGCTTCATGGCCGTTGACAGCGTCAGTAGCGGCTCGAGTTTTGTTGGCAGGGAGGGCACGAGTTGCAGAGAATTGTACACATCTGTGAACGCACGCGCCGTATACCAATAACCATGAATAGAGATGATGGTTTAACGCGGGAAAACTTGACTGTTTGCTGGATTTCAACACAAGTCCAGCTTATTAGAATATCACCGGATTTCTCTTGTACGTGGAGCTGTTGCCCTATTTCACTGAGCCAATAAGAATCCCGCTATTGTAATATTTGATGCCTGTTGTTGGTCTGCAGACATCTACGTTGTGTCAGACATACATCAGCCAATCATATACGTTGCAAGAAACTACAGTGTTTTTAGGGGTATGTTGGCACGAAACATTTTCACGGTATACCATCATCTTTAGCCATGATTAGAGCATGTAAAATTCACGTTATCATTTGACAGCAGACTAAACTTCACTTTCCTATACATAGCCGAGTATAATTTGCGATTCAATTGGCCACGAACATTCATATGTTGTCATTTACGTGTGTTACATCTTTACAGAGATTGGCCTCTCTACCGTGTAAGCATTCTCCGCGGCAAGTCACGGCAATATAGGCCAGCGGGAGACGTCGAACAAGTCTATAGTCACTTGGAGTCTAGTCAGCTGTACGAAAATAACGCGAATTTTGCATGTCTCTAGCCATGACATATGCACTGGCTACTTACTGTGTTTGTGTCCAGCCAGTAATAAGCGGCTGTAGCGTCAACATGCGCACAACCCTATATATTTCTTTGCAACATGTGCCCTACCTGGCAACAACCCTACAGCCGCCATTGACAGCGTGTCTTTGTTCAGACACGTCTCTCATTTGACTGCACCTATCAGAATAAGGTTATTGTTAGATATACTGGACAATTGCAAAAATATTTTGAGCAACCGCGTTTTGCAAAACAGTGCAGCAACCTTGGAGGATGATTATTAGAGATGATGGTATATCGCGAAAATGTTTTGTGCTAACACACCCTTAAAAACACCGCAGTTCCTTACAACATACATGATTCGGTAATATACGTCTGACACAACACGGCTGTCTGCAGACCAATAACAGGCATCAAATATTACAATAGCGGGATTTTTATTGACTCAGTCAAATAGGGTAATAGCTACATGTACATGTGAAAACCAATAATCTTCTGGTAAGCTGAACGTACGTTGAAACCAAACAAACAGTCAAGTTTTCCCGCGATAAACCATCATCTCTAATGATTATGTATACAGATAGGAAATTTTGCGAAAAGATTTTCGCAGCACTTTGTTTCAGTGCCTTACGTGAAAAAACTTGCATCTCGGCTTTGTGATCAGTGATTGGATGCCTGAACACCCAGCGTGTGGAGGTTAAAGCCGCATAATCAAAGACGTGATGTGTCGCAGTTATCCGTGTACTGATTGGCGCAGTCAAATGAATAATAACTCAGCACAAAAACACTCTGTCAATAATCACGAAGTTGAGCTGCAGGTGTGCACGTTATGGCACTGAAACAAGTGAGGCAAAAATAATTTCACCGAATATTCCCGTCCTTAGTTATGTAATTGTTAGGAACCGGAAGTTTGCGCGAATATATTGTCGTACCACTGTGCTTCAGTGCCTTACGTCAACGTGAACATCTGCAGTTCTACTTCGTGGTTGTTAGCTGTGTGTATGTGCAGATTCGTATTTCATTTAACTGTGTCAATCAGAACAAGGTTAACTGATGCGACACTACACGTCTGTGATTCGCGGGTTTAACCTCCACACGCTGGGAGTTAAAACATCCAATCCTTGACCACGAATCAGAGATGCAGGAGTGAACTTAAAAGAACTGAAACAAAGTGGCGTCAAAATTTTTTCACGAAAACTGTCTATCCCTAGTGCTAGTAATATACATGAATAATCACAAATATCCAGTAGCGGCGCACCGCAGAGTTATCACTGGCCAGTAGTGCATATTTGTACGTCCGAGCATAGTGACCCTTTTCATGATCAAAAACTTACAAAAAAAATTTATTCCTCAAAATGGTTGAGTATTTTTCTACGATTTCTATTTCAGTCATTTTCAAATAAAATCACCACAAAACGAAGAAAAAATTGTTAAAACATAAAAAAAAAAAAAATATATATCACAGAGTAACAATTTTACATTCAATCATATGTCATAAAGTTACAATTAAAATGATACAAATAACTTTGCTAAAACACCAAAAAAATAAATTTTAAAAAATAAACTAATAATGCATCTGATTACTACCACAATCTTTCTTTCCATTATAAACAAAACCCATATTTCCACTAGTTACATATGTTAAAACTTGACCAGTGAATTTTCGAGCATATCTGTCTGGTAACATTGCTTTAAAATTTTCTGAAATTACAACTGCTTTACGCCCAAGCCGCGTTTCAATCGTTTCAACACAATGTATTCGATATAGTTTTTCTATTGTAAGATTGGAAAAGTTTATTAAACTCGTCAACCTCGCTAAGTAGGCCTATGTTTAGTGATGTTTCCATTGTATTTTAATGTATAAAAAGTAATAAAAATTAACTAATCACTGAGTAACAATTTTACAGGCTTCATGGTTTACAGGACAAAGAACCAGGTTAACATACTTGTCGCCAAATATATTTTTCAATGAATTTTAATATCCAATGACAATATCTATCACGAAATTCTATTTCAAATTCGTGAGTACTTTCATACGGATTTAAAACGTAAAGCCACAAAATTACATGTAAAATAATTCAAATGTTACATCTTCCCAAATATTTAATTTCATAGCATTTTTATCGACAGATACTGTGATATTGAAATAAATATTTTCTTCTCGAACAAAACAATTAACAAAATGAAAATTATAAACAATATAATGACTATCCAAGATTTTTAACACTTGTTCCATTTAATGAATTAAAAAACAAATATAACAAAACTAATTTATATTTCAAGCATTCACAAAAAAAGAAATATACATAAACACACTTATTTTTCATTTATCTTAGTTAATTTACTTCTGGAAATGTAATCATATACCTTGCTAATTCGACGAGGAAGAAACCGACATGCAGCTATCACCTAACTTCCTGTTGCAGACTGAGATAAAGAATGTAAGATTGTACCACTTATCTAACCACAAAGAAAAAGTTATTTTTCTTACTAAAATTTTTTTCTTTTAAATTACTACAAAAATTAGTGACAACAACAAACCCCCACATCGAGGCGAAACTCGTGTTCCTTTCGGAACGCATGAGACATGTTTAAGTTTAAAGGAAATATATTTACAAAGGAGAAGAAGCCGCGAGAGAAACAAATTAAATGTGAAACGTGTGATAATTATTATAAACCATCACGCGAACAAAAATATTTGAATACAAAAAACATAACATATAATGACCAAATGTAAAAAATTCAACTTTGAATATAAACAAAGAACATATAAAGTCGTGAAAACAAAGTAGAATATATAAAGGACTTCCAACATTTGATAGTAAAAATAATTTTAAAAAATAATTCAAATAATAAATTAAAAAATAAACTTGAAACGGTTATGGTAAAATGTGAAATTTGCGAAATAGAATACAATCAATCGTACAAAAAAATCACGAAATAAATAAATAACATGTAGAAACACCAAAATAAAATAAATACAATTGAAGATGAATCTGATGATTATGAAATATATAAAGAAGAATTTGTATTCGAAAGTAGATTGAAAACTTATGGTATTCTTAGTATAATAGGCGAAATAAATCTAAAAATGTTTCTAAATGACACAATACAAATTGTAATAAATAAAATAAAGGTACAACTAGAGCGAAATAAATTAAAACTAAATTTACATTTTTCCACTCAGTATAATAGAGTGTCAATAAATGAAGAAAAATATCACAACACGGTATTTAAAACTGAAAATAAAATTATTTTAAGAACAACTGAATTTGAGGGATATTATGAGCGAAGTAGGCATATTTAAAAACATGTTGGTTGAATTGCAAACGTTTGAAGTAAAAGGCGCTCAATGGACGTTAAATTAAATATTCGATAATTAATGGGGTGAAAAGCTGTGAAATGTGTTTTTAATGTATACGGGATATTTCATTAACCTAGAGAGCTGTCGCAATTTTTTTTTACTTCAAAAAATTGCACAAAAATGCATTATTGCCCTATTTCTTGATTTTTCTAAATTCGAAAATTAAGGGGGTGAAAAGGCGTGGAATATGTTTTCAATAAATTCACGGTCACTATTAAACTAGTTGAGATATGGAGGTGATTTTTGCTTCAGATTGAAGCTTACGCAAATACCTAAAAAGTTTATGTATAATTTATTCGAAATTTAACCTAGAAGGCCGTTAAAAAAATAATACGTACTTCATAATTAATCCTCAGTGTCACTTAACCAATCAAATTTACGAGTTAATTTTTACTTCAGAACATGGTTACGTTGATATCTAAAAAATGTAAACCAGGATTTTTGTCCTTAAAAGCCGTTAAACAAAGTGTTTTCAATTAATCTTCTGTACCTCTTAATCCTGTTGAGGAATCGAGATAATTTTTTCTTAAAAATTAAGCTTAAGTAAGTATCTATCCAAAAATTAGTTCAGGATTTTTTAGGAATGCGTCAATCAAGAGTGTGAAAATTATTAAAATGTTAGAGAACTCCCCAAAATTGGAATGACATGGATAAAAAATAAAAAATTATTACTTTTTGCCCTCCTATTTGTTAACAAATATCTTTGGGCTTAGGCCTATATTCACATAATAAATCTGACGACTGCTGTGTTAAATTCTGTGGTGTGTATGATATTGGGTTATTATCCCATGTAAGACATTACGACTGGAAATAACTGTGACATTAAACACGCACATATTTTAGGAAGCTGTAAGATTATTTCCTTTTCATTTTTGAAGTGTTCAACAACGTCGTTAAATGTACAGTAGAAACATCTGTGATGGAACAGTCGAGTTACTTGGACTGCCCTGAACAGCTAAGGTCGTGAGTTATTTGGGCTTAGGTATTGTTTATAAAAAAACAAGGAAAGTTAATTTTTATGCAGGTTTCATTCACTTACTTCTATGCCACCGTTGATGTCAGCGAACTCGGCCGTTGATTGACTAATGATGTCCGCCATTCAGATGTACACATTACTTATAATACAATATACTTTATTGACTTCACGCTATGGCAAACACACTACTTCAATATAAAACCAAAAACAAAACATTCCTGAAAATATGATTCGTCGCCTTATTTACCCTTTCTAATATTATAAATACGAATGTAGTTTTTTCTTTGTTTGTTTGTTACGCTTTCACGCCTCGACTACTCAACCGATCATCATGAAATATTGTACACACATTGTCAGGGGTACAGTTAAGGACATAGGGTACATTTTATCCCGAAAAAAAAAGCTAGCTACGCTAGAGGGCGCTGCAGCACATAAATTTCTATACCATTCAACCAAACTTCGTGAAAATTCGTTTACATAGATAGTTGGACACATACAATATTTTCGCTGTATTCAGTTTGCTATAACTCTCCACTAGATGGCACTGCAGCACACCAACTTCTATACCGATCATAATGAAAATTGGTGGACATACCATTCATCCGAATGCACTGAAACTTTGTTGTGCATGCACCTGCGAAGGTATCTGGCGAAAAAAAAATACCGGGAACAGGGTGAAAATTGCCGAGAAGCAGAGTGAAAATTATCAGAACGTGGGTCCCAAAATAGAAAATTACGCGAACGAAGTCGCGGGTACAGCTAGTTATACCATAAATTGACAAAAACTTATTTATTTAAGCCGTTTGATGTAAAGTTACATAATATTTTTTTTTTTTTTTTAAATTCCAAAAAGTTTTAATGTACGAAATAATACTGCTGCTATTGTTGAAATGGTAATGTTTTATAAATATCAATAAATCTTTTTAAAAAATCTTTATTTTTATTACGATGTTTACCGTCATTTAACTTACGCGTTATATCTATACCAATAAAATCATAGTCTTTATCCCAACATTTTGAACATTATTCTCTACCCGTTTCAGATTCTCGACTATTCTTTAAATCACATTATCTAGAGACCGAAAATGGCGAAAATGGGAGTTTTTTCGTTCTTTTTAAGTATGAAAATATTTCCGTAGAATCTCAGAGGAATATGTGGGTAAAATGCACCTTTATCTTTCATGTTACATCATAAAATTATAGGGTCACCGTTTACTCTCATATAGCGAGTTGTCGGCGAGAAGACTGCACGTCAGTTCATTGTCTTGCACATAGAGGCCAGGAAGATACGTGATGTGCTTACAGTCTCGTCCTTACCGCTTCCGCACTTATAGGACTCGAATGCACGAAATTTGTTCACCCAAACAGCCACCTTAAGGGTGTTTTTCACCAATAAAACCGTTCTATTGAAGAGCTTGCTCGTTAGTTCAGCGATTGGTGCGTACCGGCATGTGTCATTAATTGTGTCGCGTGTAAGTAGCGCCCTCGGCGTCGCTAGATCATGTGTCATGAACAGATGTCCGGATATTTCGTGGGTTCAACGACTTGCCAGCTGGACTTCAAAGTCCTGTATGAAGTCAGCTACTTATACATGGGTTGCTGCTCCAGTCAAGGTTTTTAAACTTGGAATATCCAATAACATGCCACTACTTGTGACAGTATCGCGGTTAACCTTTTGATCAAAGTGTCTTCTTGAACATGTTATTTTGCAACGATATCTGAAACACGTTATTTTGAAACGATGTTCATGGAATCACGGAAACAGATGCCCAACTCTAGCTTGATTTACATCGCACAGCTGTTCGGAATGAAAATGAGAATATTCCATGCAAAATCAACTGATGGCCAGTTCTGAAATCAGTTAAACGAAGCAAAGGCTGCTAACGTGCTAAGATTAAAACGAGAAAATATGTGCTGTGTCAGAATTAACGCCACAGATTGAGTCTCTGTAATTAAAAAAAAAAAAAAAAAAAAGGTACTTTCATTTAATCTCATTTTACGCTAAGATGACCGTCTGGGTGGTTATATTCTGCACGTTCGAGGCCTGAAAGTGCGGAAGGACTAAGGGTGACATAGCACGTGCACTTTAAGCTTAAGTCCCTGGACCTGCGTGCAGTCTTCTTGCCGATAGTTCGTCTCAACGGGACTTGATAGAGACCTTACAAATTGTGGCGTAATATTGCAGACAAATGTGTGCTGTACACTTCTGTATCTCGGAGAGTTTTCTACCGTGTCAGGACTGGG